>JAIPRL010007936.1:0-21807 GCA_025469235.1 Pemphigus obesinymphae | reverse complement strand
TAATACTTCTCATACTTTTTGACAAGTTTTATGCCGGCTGTCGACCTGACGCAACCTCAATTAGTCGACTTCTACGACAGGCATGAGGAAACCGTGGAGGTATTCTTAGCCCCCTCCACAGGGTAAGGATGAAATAAAGTGCAGAATAAGACTGAAGGTAATAAATAAATAGTGGCCTAAACGAATTTTTTTCAGAGTGATAGTTAAAAAAAGTTCACTTTCATTCCTTCTTATATCGAAATAGGTAAGTTTATTATGAAAGATATTTTATAACACAAAATTCATTATCCATGACAAAATTTTTAACGGCATTAATTATGTAAAATATGTTATTGCATTGTGTGGCAGAAAATGACAGATTATAAAACCTTAATAACAAATTTATTCTTTATTTAAGAATTGATAAATATATAATCTTATTCCTAACATAACACTTTTATGTGATACTAATTGGTCAGCTGAATATAAATCTATAAGTGTATTCAATATCAATTTCATTGAAATTAAGGCAGGTTTTGACAAATTGTCATATAATGACAATCGTGTACTTAATCGTACTAAAGCTCAAAAATTAACATATGCAACATCAACTTCGACATAAATTATTTTTTTAAGTTTAACAAACAAATATTTTAGCATAGTTAGAATCTGTAAATAATAAATTACAATCTAAATCTATGTATCTACATTTAGTACAACATTATAACTCGTCCAGTTCATCTACGCATTCCGGTGACGTCACACATCTAACCAGATGAATAGTTCAAAAATATTGATTGATCAATATGTGACTTTTATATAATCATGGTTAGTATTGGGTAATCAGTATTTTGAAGAGAGTATTCCATAGAGATAACCTAAAAAAAAATATGTTGACAACACACCTGTGCTTCCGTAATTTTAACAACCCCTATAAATTTAAAAATGTAATGGTCGCCAAGGGCGAAGTTGAACTGGATGGGTTATACAAAATTATATGCAAGATTTATTAAACCATTTTAAAAGTAATAGACAAAATTCAAATGAAATTTTTAAAATATCATTAGACATAGTGAAAGGACTGGATTTTGAAACCACGCATTACTTCAGAACAAAATAATCGATCGAATCCTTAACTCAAAGATTTCCTATTGAAAATATACCATAATTTTCAATACGTTTATTATATCCATCTAATATACAAAAAACTGCACAAAATTGATTTAAAAATTGAATAAAACTTATAAGTGAATCTAATCAAATTGATGAAATATATATATTTGATATCTCTATTGGATTACCAAAAATTAATCAAAATCATATTACAACTAACTTAATTTCGTCGATTTATTATCATGCTGTGATTTTTATTCTGCTGTATTAAATATATGAACAACATTTTTGTCCATACCTCCAACAACATGTACTATAGAAAGATCTTTGAGTACTTCAAGCTGAGTAAAAACTTGGCTTCAATCAACGATTAGTGAAGAATAACTCAGTGAACTTTATATGATGCGAGTCCATCGTGAAAAGCTACAAAATACAAAAAACTGTCTTATGGAAGAAGTCATATCAATAATTTTGGAAAAAATTATTGAAATTAGCAGTTTTAGGTTTCTAAATATAAGTTTATATAACCTTGTATCCCCGTTGTGTCCGTCCGTAGTTACTAGTATATAGTTACGACTGTTGATTTGGTTACCGGGGAGATAAATATTATTCGTTGTTTTATATTTTTAATTTTGTGTTTAAAATACGTTTAAAAATCGGGAATTTAGCATGTTCGCAGAGTGGGCTTTCCTAACTAGTTTATTTACAGAATAATTTAATAGTAATATTTATTTATAGGTATGAAGTCTGATGTGTAGTAAATTGACAGTTAATAAATAAATTCTAATATGTTTTTTTTTTTTTTTATATTTTATAATATTAATAATTTTTATTATATGATTTTGCATGAAAACAAACAAAATTAATTTTATGTAATGTATGAAAATTTAACAACTAACCTCTAAATACAACTTTTAAAAGTCTTCCAGAAAAAAACTACTATCTAGTATTTTAATTTATATGGGTGTCCGTGTCTATATAATATATAATATATGCAAATAATCTGTGTAATTACCTACCTACCCTCATATTTATTATTAGCTAGGTATTAGTTATTAAAAATCTAGACCAAATAGATTACAAATCACAGTTTACATATATTCCCATAGGGTATACATAATCTATACATTCATAAGATTGTTTTTTTTTTGTTTTACTTTTTTCCCGTAGTTAATTATACTATCATAATTTATGGGACTAGTCCAACATGTTTTATAACAGCTATTCCATATTTTGTATACATACGCCATAGGTAAAATAATCTAACGACTTATATAACGAATGCAGCATTTCTCATTTTGATAGAAATTATATACCTACTATAGTTATAAGTATCCACGTATATTTTAGTATAATTGTAAATTGTAATATAATATTCTTAAATATATAGTTTTTTAAAAAAATTATTTCCATACATACTAATTACTATATATAGGTATCTCGAAAAAAATTTTGGTGTACGTGCCTGATACCTGAGTAGGTATGTCATTATGCTAAAATCTTTGTCACTCCAAAAATTCGGTCAGTACAGGCGGCAGAGCTGTCGCAAAGAAATATTTATGGGGGAGGCGGGTTTGTCTTATCGAGGTACTCCTTCAAAACGTGTAAATAAGTAAAAAAAAAAAAGTCATAAACTTTTTACTGATTTTTCCGACTAAACAATTTATAGTTAATCAACTTTCAGTTTTTTTCGACTAAACTTCATTTCGTAGATTGCTTTCCAACCCCCCACCCTAAATCTAACCCTGATAGGGAGTAAAAGCATATTGATCATCAGATAGAATACTGGTGATGGATATATTAAATTTGAAAGCATTGGTAAATTATTTCTTTCGATAACACAATTCTGAGTACAACTCTGTTTATTATGCGCATTTATGTATGACTATAACTGCTAAATAAAAACATGGAAATGAATTTGTTTTTAATAAATAAATGTATAATAATATATAATAATATAAGAACATAATATTATAATTTAAATTTAAAGTTTATAGGCCCATTTTTTTGGAAATATAGGTAGGTACGAAGAAATTTACCGGTTTTGATTGGAAAGTTGTTTCCAGAAAAAAAAACATCATTAGATAATATGTATTTTATATATATTATTACAAAATATTATATAGACGAGAAATCACTCGCTTCGCTCAAAATCTAAAATACGTATACCTACCTATATATAGATTCATAAACGTATTAAACTAGCAATACATTTACAATGGATTATTATCATTTATCATAATATTAAATTTTATAAAAAACGTTTCTATGTGTGGTTTTAAATTGAAATTTTAAAATCATTAAAAATGTCTAATGAATAAGTTTGAAAAAAATTTCACAAAAATTATTTATACTTCCCGAGTTATGTCTCTGGGTCATGATAAAAAAAAATCACCCAGTTTATTATTATAAACTGGCCATATAATATAATGTAAAATACTAAAGTCTATCTTATTAAAATCACTAGGTACCTTAATAGTTTTAATTTTTAAACCACAATATGGTTACAGACTACAGTCGCTATATATACACATAATAATAATTTATTCACAAGAATAAAACCAACTGATGTATAATAGTACAAATAAATAATTAACATAAGTTGCACTTAATCGCACATAAATATAAACCATTATAACAACAAGGTAGTATTACGACATTATGTATTATTTTATTTATAATTATATAAGTATAAATATCATTAGGTATAGCATCTTTAAATGATGATTAATTAATTTAGTCAAAGGGCCTGAGAAGAAACCGAGGTTAGAATATTTGTTACCCTAGGACGAGGTTCTAGAAAGGGGCAAGTTTTTAGTATAATTGGTATTGTAAGAATCTTATGATAAGGTATAGAGGAGTAGAGTAGATGTAAGATAGTGAAGAGAAACTATAAACAGGATCGATTATAATAAAGACGGATATATTAAATTTATAATGTAATATACTCGTGTCTCGGATTTATAACGCCAGATAATTTATATCTCATATATAATATATACATACACCCACATATGGGTATAATATATAAGAGACCTATAAATAGTTAATAAGACCGTAATTGTGGGGTATTCGTGGGATACGGACCTCGTCCGAAATGTTTTCAAAAATAGAGCAATTTTCGATAAAAATGTAAAAACAAAATATTTTTATTGCAGTGCAATTATTAAAAAAATTTTGGATTTTACCTGAAATAATATTTAGATATGGCTTCGATGACTGCAACAAATCATATTCGGTCTTTATAGGACCGTATATTATTATAATAGCCTTAATATGATTTAATTACCTCGAGCATTTGCTTTTATAGGTATTATGGAACTTAATTTATTGGAACGATTAAAACGCTGAAACTTTTCATTATATATTATTTTAGTGTGACATGTCTCTGAACATATATATCAAAAGGTTTCGATTAATATCGTAGAGGTATATTCAATATAGGTAGATACTTATTATTGTTTATGAAAATAATATTACAATAATTATCACCGACCTCATTAAACGTACCTATCTAGTATCTAATAACGTAATAACTTATTTTTAAGTTTGGATAAATTTATATTTTATACAAATTATTTATTAATTATATATTATATATAATATGGATTAATAGGATACAATTTATATTTTATTCATTTATTTTTGTTATTTGAATTGAAAATGCAAATACATAATTCATTATATGCAAGCGAATTTAATCTTTAGAGAATTTGTAACTTGTAACACACTGCAGCAATTACGTAAAATGGCGTATATAAATAAGAATATATTTTATAAACAAGGAAGGGCTGATGAGGGCTATGTAAAGCTAATATTATTAACATAATACGAAAATGTGAAGTTCTTTTTAGTAGGTAGAAGAATTAATCTAAAAGTTATACCATTTGAAAATGAACACATTTGAACATAAAAATATACAAACAAATATATCCCAATAGAGCTATTGTTTTAAAAATACTCAAAAATCGAAAGTATGAGTATATATTATGATTACGTTTACGTATTTATTATTATTATCACCCGTTAAAATATATACAACTTTTGGATACCCTCAGGCCTCAGAAATATGATATGGTTGGTATATTGATTATAGCTACAAGTATAAAAACCAATCTAAGGTATCTTATCAATATAAAATATAAATACAGTTTTTACTTTCTTAATAAAGGTAGATATATTAGTTACATAACTTGGAGTAAATTAATTTTTATTTTAAATATTTCAAATGGTTTAACAGCTGCAGTATATTTAGGTACTAGATATACCTAAGTCATAACATTTTTATATTTATTTTTAAACATATTACTTAATTTTATTTTATTTTAGATTCTAACTTTTGAGAGTAGCAAGGAATTTTTTTAATAAAATTGGTTTTCCAATAACGTGTTTTTAATTTTTATGTACGTATATGAATACATTTTTTCGATTAGAAGATTAGTAGAGAGACTTCTGATAGAAAATTCATTCTAGTTGGTATAGGTAGGTACTTTAAAGAAGTTATTTTTGATTTTCTCAGTAGTTTTCTTTATCATAAAATAAAATTACCAAAAGTGATAAAAAATTATTATAAATTTGGAAATTAGAATGCCAGAAACTTAAATACGTTTATACAGATAATATATTGATATATACATTTGGTTATATATACGTAGTTTGAGAAAAATTAAAATAATCATATAGGACATCAAAATTCAAAATAGTGGTGGTAACTGCAGGTTAAAAATATATTGTGATTTATAAACTACACGATGGACGAGACTAGGGGGGAGGGTTACTAAACCCCCTATAAATGAAGTCAGTCGCAAATAAAAGTATGAATAACCTTTTTTTATTATTTGCTAATTATTTTCTTTCAGTCGGCAAATTAGTAAAAAAATTTGTAGTTTTTTTTGCTTATTAAAATTTTTCTCGAAGAAATAAGTTGGAAAATTGGCGAAATCCCTGACGATCGCCTATTATTATTTATAATAAGTTAGTATATAAATATAAATTATTCGAATAAATTTTAATTAATAAATTAGGATAATTTTTAGAATTATCTTTTTCGTGTCTATTCAACTATACAGTCTAAAGCCAGGATTGGGGTAGGCTCAGATTTTGTTTATTCTACATATCCCCCTCACTATTGTATTATTATATTTTATTAAATTGTATTTATACATGTTTTTTTTAGAAATCTCAATACCGTATACCTTGATAAATACTTAAAAGATCAATTACAAAACATCGACATATTATAATATACCCATTATTCATATTTCATACTTATAAAATATATTTCGCGTTTCACTGCATTTTATAGTGGATTGAAAATATACGCACGAACAGCATATTTTCGAAAGATCTTTGATATATCGTTGGCGTAGGTCAATCTTATTTTACACAAAAAATACTTACATTTTTAAACGTGTATAAGTCTTGGTTATAAAGTACATTATAACTAACACTTTAAGTTATTAATAATTACATACAACTATAGTAATTCTTCGTAATTAGATATTATATACTGATTTACAACGTTGACAAATTAATAATTTATTAGGTATGCTGTACTATGTATATATTTTAATAATTAGCTTAAAATGATACGACGCGAGTAAGTTTATTAGCTAATGCATAACACTAACGATAAGCAAATTATACTTTAATATCAATATTGTCAACACGTACCTATTAACGTTTATACGCATATTAAAATATTTTCTCACCGACAGGCGACAGCTAATATACTTTACTGTTAAATAGTTATTAAGACATTCTTAACGATATTTATACTCTCAAAAAGATAGAATTTCTTAAGGATCAATAATAGGACCTCTTTTGTTTGACTCCTAAATATTTATAAAACACCAATTCAATTATTGTTTTCGTTTAAGATAACAGTATGATACTATTTACAGCTTCTCTCAGGATGTCACTATACTATAGGTAGGTATATTATAGTTATGGTGACCAGATCCAAAAAAGTACAATTTAAAAGTATCCACCTTTATCATAAAAGAATTCCTCCCTTGAAGGGATTGGTAAATATGTAAACAATATTTCTCTATAATAACTATATTACTTTGTTACAATATTTCTCATAGCTCATAGGTCATCATCATCATTACAAGTTTTTTTTTTAACCAGATTATTTTATTATTTCTATTTGTATCCCATAAAAAAAAAAAAATGAATATTTTAAATAATTTCATTACAAGGTCAACTTAATAGGGGCGTGTTTTTCAAGTGTTTATTTTAGATCCCCCCCCCCCGCCCCCATCACTCGTAAGATAGGTAGTTAACTATGTAATATTTTTGATTCTACATAGAAAAAAATAAAATATGTATTCAATATTATATATAAAGTATTTGTTTTGCCCCTCCCCCATGAGCACAGGTTAAATACACAATTGGTGTATTTATGACGAAAATACTTTGAAACTTACAACGAAAATACTAAATATATAATAATGTACTATAATTTAACATTATAGTAATAATGTATTATTAAACAGTATTAATTTTATTATATCGTAGTTCACACCAAAGTGGCAAAACATTATCCTGTATGCCTAATATACATTAGGTTAATTCATAAAATGTGAATAATCCATAATAATGAAAAATAATATAATATATGTATTAACCGGTGATTTTTTAAAAAAAGAAAGAGTACAATTGCATTTACTTAATACTATTGTTGAGGACACTAGGACAATGCAACAAAAAAAAGTACTGTCCTACGAAAAAAAAGTACATTTAGTCATTATAACTATAGTTTATATTGTCAATGTATATCGCAGCTGCACTCCAAAATTACCGGGTTTAAAATTTCTCTCTGGTGTCGAAAATGGAAAATAATTATATAAATCTTACAAAAGGCCGAGAGAAAAACTTTAGGTAATGAAAACTACAAACTTCATTATCATTAAAATTTCAAGGTAAAATAATAGCCGAAAAATCACCTGCGAAGTACTTATAGGTATTATATATTATATTATATTATACAATATAAATTTAAAATAGTGGCCTCATTAGTCAACTATACCCCAACAACGCTATCAACGTCTAGATATAAATTATTAATATACCATCAAAAATTATAATAATATTTAAAAAAATTTCTTTCAATAAATTTTAGCTTACTATTTGTACATGATTCATTTTTTATTTGTTATTTATTACTGCAATACATTATTACAAGTTTTTAATATTGCTTAAAATAGTAAAATGTTTACCTATTATCGATATTAACATAATAACTGGATTTCAAATTTTAATTCGGTACACAATTTCTGCTAAAATATAATATATATATAATAATTCAAAATATTATAGATATACCTAGACTATAGGTATAAATATAAAATATATCTATACCTAATAATATAATATAATACCTAACTACATGAAAATGTTTTTTTTTTCTTATATTTTTACGTTTCGTTCACTTATATATCTTCTTTTGGACATTTTTCCAATACCTAGTTCGGGAAACTCTAATCTAGGTAGTACATATGTGTGTTTATGCATTTTTGTTTAAAGTGTTATTTAATACTACTTTTTATGCTGTATACGTAACACCTCATGTAATTTAAAACTCCCAAGTATAGTTATTATGTATATTATATATGTACTATACGTTTATATTTTTTTTTATATTTTGAGTACTTGTGGTATTTTTCTAATAATAATTGAAGACTCAATTCCACAAAAATATTTACTTTATTTTGGTAAATACGTATTTCGGTAACAAAGTTACCATCTTCAGTACCTACACAATAACGACTGGCTATATATATACTATACGGCTATACTTATAGGTACATGCCAAATAAACACCTACATTTTATTAGGTTGATTAAAAATAAAATAGCTATGCAGGTACCTACTGCAGTTTTTTAATTTCTAACCCAAATACTTATCTATATTATTATTACTAATTCATTAAAAATATATTATTATAATCATATACTTGTATATTGTTACACTATTACTATTTATATAGTACCTGTATTCATAATCCAACTTACATAAATGTCATACATTTTATTGGCAATTTGTTAATCATTGTAGTGTAATCTACTGCTGTAATCCATAATTATATTTGTCATTTAAAAAGGCGGCAATTATTGAGGGCGGAAACATTAATTCGCTCGTCGGGTAGCATACTGCAGGTGCCAGGTAGTGAATATATTAAATTTGAAAGCAACAATAAATCATTGCGTTCTATATAATAATAGGTATATTAGCTGGCATATAAAACTATTTTGAACGAAGCTCGGTGCGATTTATATTTTTTTTTATTTTGTGACGTCACTATAATGTATGTTATGTGTATTTCCCGGAAACATATTAACCATGGCAACTTTATTTGTTAATTTAAACAATCATATACATTTATAAAATTTCCTGTTATAAAAGGAAGGTTTTCTTTATGCTTCAGAAAACTACTGGAAAAATCAAAAATTAACCTCTGGAAAGTACCATCTAGAATACATTTTCCATTAAAAAGCTTTTTACTCCAAAACTCGTATTATAATTCTATCCGAAAAGTTGTTTCTAGAGAAAAAAATGTAAAAACATGTACAATACATTGTAAAACCAATTAATCACATTAAAAACTAGATTCTTTTTTTATATAGATGTCGTCGAATTTATTTTTATTATTCCATGTCGGTAGGTTTGGTCGTATGAGAACGGATTTGTTTTACATATTTTAAATTTTGAGCCTAGCAAGGAATATATTGGTTTTACAATGATGTGCTTATTAATTTTTGTATGTATATATTTATATGTATATGTACACTTCTTTGAATAAAATGAGTGGAGTAGTAAAGAGTGGTAATTTTCGAGTAAAAAGTTTTCTGATAGAATATTGCTCTATGTGATACTTTAAACAGTTTAAACTGGTAATTTTTCGATTTTTCCGGTAATTTTCTTAAGAGGATGCTACACATCCAAGATAAGAGAATAAAATCTAAATTTACTTGAATATAAAACACTAGAGCTACAATCAAAATTATATCACCAAAATTTTATCTCACATAAAAAATCTCACTAAATCTGTGATGTAACGTTTTTATTATTATATAAAGTTATTTTAAAGTAAGTAATAAACTGTTGAATTTTTATGATTTAATAGATGTTTTAAACATTAAAGATACAAAGTTATGAAAAAAAACCACTGTATCATAAGTTCTTTTCTGTGTAATAACAATATTTGGAATTTTTATTTTGATTGTAGTCCCTTAGTGTTTTATTTTCACGTTTCCTTTTAACAAATATCGTCATTACACAACAATAAATAAAGTACTGCAGACACAGGATTATATTTTAATTAATTTTAAAATGTAATAAAATATTTTAAAATTGTTAAATGTTCATTTTTCAAAATATGTCTTAAAATTAACTATACAAAACCCCTTAAAAATGAATGTTTTAGCGTTCTTTTAAATGCAAAGAAAAACTACCTACTGAAAATAGTGAAAAAATTTTATAAATGGGAAAATAATTTTGCCAGATATTGGAAATTTACACCAAATTACGAGTAACATACATATATCTTTATATATATATATATATATATATAATTTATCTATACGTGTGTATTTCATTGAACTTCTCCTAAACGGCTAGGCCGATTTTGATTAAATTTTTCGTGTGTGTTGAGTGGATCCCTGGATGATTTAGATTCATTTGGAATTTTGGAACCGGTAGGTGGCGCTGTAATTGGGTTATAAGAAATTATTTTTTATTTTTTAATATTTAATAATATTTAATTTTAATTTTGTAAGATTTCTCGCATATTACAACATATAACTCTAAAATTTCACCCTCACCCACACAATATTTTTTAAATGAAAAAAATCATAAGTTCATGAATAATCGACCAATAATAAAGAACAGGCCTTTTTATATACCAATTTTCTGAAGATACCGTTGAAATTTTTTATGATTTTTTGGACAGAGTTGTTCCAAATACTTCCCTGAGTATCTGCACGTCTCCCGTTTTTTCATTTTTTGCATGTGGTGAGGAGCGAAGGGGTGTGAAGGCCATTTTTATGTACCACGCGTTTCTGAAGACACTGTTGAATTTTTGTGTATTATATTTATGATATTTATGGTGTCTTGAAAATTAAAAAATTAAAAATCAAAGTTGTGAATGGTTATGTATAGTTATGTGAACGCACTTTTTTAACTACGACAAATAATCAAGCTGATATAATAAACTCACAAACAATTAGTGAATATAAAGAAATAAAAATGGATTACTTTTCCATTGATACAGTTATCGACAGTGAAGAATCGGTACATTTTCCTACAGAGTTCTTAAATTCCCAAATACCGTTTGGTATTCCTCCATATAAAATATTATTAAAGGTTGGAATCCCAATTATATTATTAAGAAATTTGAATTTTCCTAGGTTATGTAATAGGACTAGGCTCCATGTCACTTTTTTACTAAATAATGTAATTAAAGCTGAAATTTTGACAGGATGTGTTAATTTTATAATCTAATATGTATAATAAATTTGAGCACTTATGACTGAAATACTACACAATTTTATAATTAAAAATATTAGGTAGGTACCTATTATCATTATTTTAAAATATTTCATATATATATTATTTTTATGTAATAGGTAATGTCTTGAATAAAATTATAATCGGATAACATTTATTTTAATTTATTTCACTCTCCTATAAAATATTTCGATACCAATGTAGCTTTATACATATATGTCATATAATATGTATATTTTTATTTATATGATGCTATAATATAATATTTTTGTTTGTATATTGTTATTAATAATTGTTTTAAGTTTTGAGAAATGTTTAACATAATATACATATTTTTTTTTTTTATAAAATTGTAATAAATAAAAACAATTTTTACTATAAAATAATAATTGTATTTTTGATAGTATCTTGTATCTTTTCTACAAACAAAATATATCATGTATCTTGTATCAAGATACTTTTTTTATAATATCTGACCCAACCCTGATTATATATTAATAAAGAATGATGAATAAGTAATTTATTTATTTATTAGTTCTGACTACTTTTGACAATTTGCCCAAGTAGGACAAATGTACTACCTACTACTACAAATATTATAATATGTTAAACATTACTAGGTATATACATTTTATTTTAGAAGAATAACAATTAACTAATACATTAAGCTTCTATATAATATATATATATATATATATATATATATATATTATATGCGTTTTTAATCGTACTTATTTGTTTTATATAATACATAAGAATAGAAAACAATTTTTTTAAAGTTTAGTTACTTTGAGTTACCCATCTCTGTTATTATAGAATACGAATGCTGAAATCTGAGAGCATTTTCTATTTTTTATTAGGGTAATCTAATATGAAGTTATTAGCTAATATTGAAAAATTATTTATATTTTATATTTATATTAATGGTGACAGATTAACGCAATCGAATACACGACACGATTAATATAGGTAGGTAATATTTACCTTAGAGAGTATATACTATATAGACTACACCTATATCGTTATCGGGTATTCAAAACGTTATCGGAGTTCATTTGAAATGTAGTACACACCACGGTTTATCTATATATTTAGAGGAATAATTACGTTACTTTACTTTCTTCAGTGTATTACCCAGATTATTATTATTAATAATTAGGTAGGTACATATAGTTAAGTGATAAGAATTATTATGAAAATAGATCCCACCAAAATGAATTTTGAAAAAAATTGAAAATTGTTATAGGTACTTACCTATTTAATTTGTAGGGAACTCTGGATGAAATATCGATTGAAGTCGAACTAAAAATTATGGTCAATTTCACAATAAATTCAAATATGGTTTCGGAATATTTATGGCATATTAAAATATATAGGTATAATATAATATAATATCAATTATGAATTAGTAGGTTAATTAGTCGGTTATCTGAATTATGAGACTTAGATAACCGTGGTAGGTAAACTGTGGTAAATTACCAAAAATGCAGACCTATGAAGAAATTTAGAAACAAAAGGCTGTTTATTCATAATATTATATAGACTCGGCCAAAATGTCTAGATCAGAGTGGTTTTTTAAATTATTATCAATAATTTGCATTTTTTATTGTAGATACAATTTATTATTATACGCTCCAATATTATAATTTATGTACTATTAATATTTATAAGTAAATACATTATTATTTTTATCTTAATGATTTAATATTTAATAATTATTATTATGCATTATTATAGCACTTTTTGTGATTTCCCAATATTAAAAATATATAATTTTAAGTTTTTATTGGGTAGTCATTTTTCATTAGGTATTATACACAACTACACAAGAATTTTGTTTTTAGATTAAGTATTTATAAAAACTATAAATTGGTTAAGTTTTTAAATTTATAAAGTAGGAATATTAGGTAGTCCCACTATGGACTTTTTGCTCAAGATTCCTTTTCCTAAGCTTACTTCTGATTTTTTTACCGCAAACTCTGAACTAACTCAAATGCGTGATAAAGAGTTGGAAAATGCTCAAATTTAATTAAATTAAATTGTAATACAATAATTAATATACGAAATAGTAGATTTATATTATAATTTATAATTATACGAAAAGTGTGTCGTATTTCCAAACTTAAACTCCCATCTGCCTGGTCTCCTCGTCCGACTGTAATCGACAGGTGCAGTGTATAGTGTGTACGAAACAAGTATTTAATAATAATAGCTACATGTGAACTTACGTTTTTTGTAATCGTCGTACGGATAATCCAGATAATCGTAATCCATCTTTGGTATCTTTGGTATTATATCAGTACGTATACCTATCTATATATTGTATGTTTATTATATTTATACGAAAACCGGAAAATCGAACAAAAAATAAATCCGTTTTAACATTAACTAATGTGTATATATTCGAATTTCGAATATCTATACCGTTATCGTTACATGGCGAGACTTAATTTTATAATAATATTGACTATCCGTGTGTTAACGGTCACTCGCGAGATTTCGAATTATGTCTGGACTGTCGCGGACGGGACAGACGATGGCCCAGACCGTCACGATAAATTGTCGAAACGTGCACTGAGGACAGTCCGACGTGGCGCCACGGTCGCTCTCTTCCGGCTTATCGTCGCTGGCGCTGCTGCTGCGGTGGTGTAGGTACAGCCGGAGGGCGTAAAAGCGCGATTTTACGGGATAATTTTTTTTCACCAAAATGGCAATCTGACAAATTAAAAATGTTTGAATGCATTTTAAAAAATGATTTTGTAGTTATTAATAGTACCGCGCATCTTAATAATCTCATTCTACCCCGCAATATAATACAGGTAATATATTATTATGTAGGTGTAGGTTGTCGTCAAAGCGAAGAGGGACGGAAAGAGACAAAGTCATATTTTTTTCACATCGTTAAAATTGTACATCCCACATTTAGTTGTGATACTTACCTAAATTCCAATGGGACGACTGACACAACATTATAAAATATGTTGATAATTTAACCATTACGATAAATACGATCTGAATATACGAATTATATAAGTATGATAATATGATAATATATTATGCAAGGTCGTACATAAATATAATTTTTTTTTTTAAATTTCAATGTTATAATATTTTTATATTCAATGTATTGCTAAAATGTTCTCTACTTTTGAAAAAATGTCGGGGGTTCGCGCCTTCTAAACCTCTTTAAGATACGGCATTGTGTTCTAATAAACTGTAGGTACTAAATGTATATTCAAAATAAAATATTTTCAAAAGTATCTATATATATATCCAATAATAATCCAACCAAGAACAATTAAATCGTAATATTCATACCTATATAAAAATATATTTTTAAAAGCATAAATCGAATTCTTGTTTTTATTTTGGCTAATTAGTGTTTCTTTGAAGATTGAACAAATCAGTAAATTAAAAATTTGATCTATATCTATTTATCTATCTATCTATCTATCTATCTATCTACCTATCTATCTATGTAAAAGTTTGCCGGATCATAAATCGTGTAATTAATTTTTTAGTTCATTTTATCAGTGAATAAATTGGATAAATGAATAGGATTGGTTTTTTTTAATTTATTTTACTAGTTATAACTAGTGTTATTGTGATATGAAATTTACTGTGTAATTTACTACAACAGCGCGTAGCTAGAGATATTGGCATATTGCAGTTATTATTATACATACATACATATCTATTGTAATATTTATAACAAAAGCAGTGGGTGTTATGGTAATGAATAAAAAAATGCATTATCTATCTAAAAATAAAATAATGAAACTTTAAACATTCCCCCTCCCCTATAATAATTATCTAGCTAGTCCATATGAAAAGATTATACTTGAAAATTGAAATATTTATTTATTTATTATGCCACAACAAGTAATTTTACAAAAAAAAAAAAAATTATATTACATTTAACTTGAACTAATTATAAATATAAATGTTCTCATATTATAATATAATACTATATAACGCTGTCAATCCAGTCATAACTAATTAATGAAGCATTTAATTACATATTTTTGCATACGGTATATTGGATTATTATTATATAGTTCATACGACGTTGTAGAATATGGAAAGTAACTTGAAACGGATAATTAGTTTTGATAGGAGTCTTAGGGAATCAATATTTTAAGAAATTTTAAATTATAAATTTAATTATAAGACTATAATTGTATCGGAGAAGTGGGATTTTTAGTTTGCATATAACCAGCAAACACTAAAAATATACTTTGTTACTATGTAAGTACTTATGTTCGAGCCGAATCTTAAGGTTTGTTTACACTTATCAGAGCTGGGCCACTTTCTTCATACACGGATCCATGACACATTTCGATTTCTTATAATGTCATTATAAATTAACTAATTAATTAAAAAATGTAGATTAAATTATCTTCACATACATGTAGACTGTCACGTATATGAAGTTCACTCCCCCAACTTCAATTTTAATATTATTGAATAACCGGTAGGACGTACATCCCCACTTTGCCCGATGGACTCCGAACAAATTATAAACAATTGTATAAATTCAATCACTGAATTACCTCAATACTTAAAAAGTTAAAAACAAATTGGCGGGGGAGGTTGACTTACGTATTCTTTCTCACATTGTTGAATTTGTTTTCGATTGTTCATTTGAAACGATTAACTGTTATTAGTATTATCATAGAAATACATGTAAATTATTTCAAACATAATATACTATATATAATATATTATATTAAACGTCTTACAATTTTTGAGCGTAGCTTTTACAATAATATATTTTTTATTTTTTTCTGTAAACAAGTTTTTGACCAGAATGAGCCGAGGAGGAGCTTTAGCGTTGGTATGATATCGATGGGAAATCGGCTTTATATGTAGACATATACACAGACCCTATACATAGCATTTTTCGATTTTTCCAGTAGTTTTCTTAAGGAAGAAAAACTTTCTTCTATACGGTGTATGTAGTCATACTCTATATATACAGTGTATACTGTACATACAATTAAAAAAAAAAATTCGATAATGAGTTGAATAATTATGAAATTATAAAATCACTTTTGAAATTATGCCCCCCCCCCATGAAATTATTCTGGATCCAGGGCGGAGGTGGGGCTGCTTTCATTCGTGTGCTCATCAGTGAGATACGAAATCATAAGCCGTGAATGTGACTACTCTGAAATATAAAAATTGGCCTGTATATACTTTAATAAGTAGAGACCAGTGGTCAAAGTGAAGAGGGAATATGGCGGAAAGTCATCCACCGATTTATTTGTATTGACATTTTTCATGCCCCCAAAAAAATGCATCCCTCTTAAAATTGATTACCTACTTTTAAGACTATAATACTCTCCCTTTCTCTCTCTTTCTCTCTCACTATAGAAAGATATTTGAGGGAAAATATTTGATCATGTTTATTTTATATGAGTAGTAACCACGAATTAAGATAGTATGAACTGGAGTAAAAAATTTTCCACACGTTGCCCTTCATTTTCATATATTTTTGCGTATTTATCTGTTCTCAACTTACTTTCATTACCTATATTATATGCAAATTTTATAATTGTATACATATGTATTTTAGTATTTATATATTATAATATACGTATAATGATGCATGCTATTTTTTATTTCAGTTTTTCAAGAACGTTAAATGCTGCAGCTTGCAGATAATCACAATTTCAAGATTCATAAGAAATAGGTACCTAGGTAATATAAAAATAAAAACAAATATCTATGTATAAAGTTATCTGTACAACTTTTCTTCTATAGATTTAAATAATATAAATTACATACAATTTTAATACATTTAATAGTATTAAAATTATTCTAAGTTACGAGTGTTCAGAAGTATTCTGCAGTATTCAGTATTCAGTAGAATTATTATATGAAGCACTTTTTAAATATTTTTATGAATATTAATGTATAGTTTAGATTAAATGAAAACCCCAAATTAATACATTTAAAAAAGAAAATACTATTCCAAGTACTGGTTTTAAGCTATCTGCCATCCTTCCACTTATTTTGAGCTACTTTGACCACTGGACACCACAAACTAAGCTGTATTCAATAATTAAATGAACCAAAAAGTTATACAATATATTATATTTTTATATATATTATATTGTTGTTATTAATTTCAAAAACAAAAAGTCCATTTTCCAAAAAAATAGATTTTTGCAGTTACTGATTTTAAAAATGTACAAGGCAGTACTGCTATTTAACCATCATTATTAAATATTATGTTCAAAAACATGTTTACGCAAAACTAATATATACTTTAAAAACATATTTTAAAATAGTTGTAGAATCATATAATAGTAATAGCTAATACAAAATACGTATTTAAGAGGCAATCAGGCAATCTTATTGGGGCTTACTACTTTCTAAGTACCTACCTATTCAACTCATTATTGAAAATATAAAAAAAGATTTTTGTAGGTAAATTTTTTAAATCACTTTGTAATTGGACCTTGTAGAGAAAAAGAAGAAATTAAAAATAATTGTTTATTTTTATATAAATTATGAATTATAATTATAAATTATTTAAATTAGGAAATTATTGCTTTGCTTCTAGAATTTTTAAATGTTGTTTACTGTTTTTTTTTCTAAAGAATATAAAATATGACTAAATATAAACAAAAAAATTTTTTTTCTACAAACAACCATAGTGAGATAAGACGCCAAAAGTTGTACTTAGATAGTAACTATTGTTAGTTATCAAAAGTCAAAAATTAATTTTTGATACTTTTTAGTAATGACTGATTTTATAATAATATTATATCTAATATTAAAGTTTACCTATATGGCTAATATTGGCTGTATAGTAAATATCTACTGGTAAAATAGTAAATATAGTAAATACTGCATATAGGCTCTCATGATATTATTCTGAATTAAACAATGAACGTAAAGATGTAAAAGGTCGTGAATATTTCAGTAGGTAGTAAGTAGGTACTACACACAAATAGCATGTAACTTTTGTTTGAAATGAGAGTAGGTATAGTACTTTTCCACCATGAACACGATTATTTTATCTAAAATAAAAATGTACGCCAATTTTATATCTAATATCTCAATTATTAATAACCATGAAAAGTTTGTCCTGTATTACATTGAAAATGAATGAATAACAGTTAACAAAGTAGGTATATTATACTCAGCATCCCCTGAATGTAAAAAATAGCATTATTAATATTTTTAATTAATTGAGTGAAATTTTCTTTGAAATTATGTGGAGTGCAGTATCAGAGGGCCATCATTATAGAGATTGTGCTTATAATATATGTACTTCCAAGCATTTTCCAAAGATTTCACGATTTGGTTTTTTTATGTGCAAAAAGCAAATTATTTTTATCTTTGGTGATATAATTATAATTTTGTTATTCATTTTTAGAATAATATTTTTAGATTAGTGCCGTTTTCGTTTTTAATATTGTCGTGTATTATAAAATTATATATATAATATTGTTTAATTTAATTTAAAATAAATTATATTTCTTTTATTGCATTCCAAATTGAATTCCAGAAGATTGAAAAATCAAGTCAATTTATAAATTACAAGGGCTTACTGCTCGTATAAGCTGTAGGCTTAATATTAATATCGTAATTCGATATTATAAATAAAAAGAACCTTTTAGTGTGTGATGTATAAAGGTACGAATATACATAATTCAATTTTGAATATGATTTGCTGTCAAAATAGTCAGATTTAAGTTTATTTTAATTTTGTAATAAATATATGAAATAAGACGAACTATAAAAATAATTAAATCAAATAATATGTAGATACCTGTTGTGTAAATTTGTCATTTTCAACCGGATAACGCATATTTATCGATTTATAAATTTTGTAATTATTAAATAATTGTTTAGTATAGGTACGTCTGTAGTTTATACAATATTATACAATCATATTATTTATAATATATATTCACTATTGAATATAAATTGGGTATTGATTTAACAATAATTATATATTTTATATCATATACCTTCTACAATATTTTTAATGATAGTTTAGATTTTGATAACACAATATACATAGTGTCGTTGCTATTTATGGATGATTTTATTGTAAAAAATAAAAATTAAAAGAGAGTTTTAACTTTTATTTAATCAAAATATCGATTCCAGTCCTGGCGGTGTAAATTAAAACACTAGCTGTTTCAAGAGAGAAATACTTGAAAATATTATGGAATCCGTCCTTTAAAAAAAAGAATTACATAATTCCAAAAATTGTTCCTTAACAATACTGATTCTACCCCCTTCTGTACATCATCGGCGGGCTTGTCGATTTTCATTCGTCGGAATTTCTGTCTCGAAGTCCGATGCCATTTTATTACTATATATATTACGTCGGGACAATCGATGCAATTATATAAATAGCCCGGTGCCGCACCCGGTATCTACCTACCATATTATATTATTTAAAACTCTGCTTTGTAGAAAAATTCACGATGACTTGTATAAAGTTAACCGTTTTAGTTATTATTATTATTATTATTTTCTGAAAGAGAATTTATAAAATATGTTAAATACTAGCTGTTATTTGTAATTATCGTTTAAAATCTAGGTACACTTTTAATGTTATTTTTACAGTATTATACTGCAAAAAATATATTTAAAGTTACAAAATATGTTTAATCCGTCCTATATAATATTCTCCTTCTTTAAGCAAAAAAAAAAAATAAATAAATAAATATAACAAAATGTGTCAATTCTATAATATGTTATACATTTTTCTGGGCTACAACTCGTTTGCGCACATTTACCTTTTTTACAACTCTATTGCGAACACAGATTTTAGGTAGATACCTATGGTTACATTATGTATATTGTATACATAATGTACATGATGTATATATATGTATTATACATACATATTTTTTTACATTTACAGTAATATAAAAATAAATAATTAATATATAAATATTAGTTATTAAAAAAAAATATATTTTTTATAATATTTTTTTATTAAAAGGACGCCACGCCAATGATTTTCAGTAGAAAAAACATGTCCAAGAAAAACAAACGAAACTACCCTTTATTGTGAATTTAGAGTTACAATACCCAGGCCCCAGGGGCGGCATTGCGAATTGTGGGGCCCCAAGCAAGTTGATTTTTTGGAGCCCTATTTTTTTTTTAACTTTGTTTCTTTAGGCAAGAAGAAATAGGTACCTTAAATAATATCGTGATGAAAACTATGCGTAAAAAGCAATAAATAAAAAATATTTTCTTTTTCTCCTCAATTAAATATACGTCCATATACGTCTTCATAAGGCGCGGGCCATAAGCAACTGCTTCGATTGCATTGCCCTTCCACCAGCCCTGACAATATTTATTATAAAATATATAAAGAATAATATTTTAAGATAAGCATTGCTGTATTTGATCAATTTTATAGTGTTATCTGTATACGTTAATTAATTTATGTATTAGGTAGGTATATATTATATAGTAGTCGGTAGGTAAAACTTAAAAATCTATGTTTTCGTTGTATGTAAACGAGTCGTAGTCTTTCGGGTAAAAATTTAAAATGTTGCACCGCTATTTCAGTGAGCCGGACGTAGGTAATCTTAACGAGAATATGAAGAAAAATGCTGTATTAGCATTCATTTTATATTAAATATATTGTATATTACCTATAATATATTATATATACCAATGGTATGTTACTCAACTATAAATATTCATTCACATAGCTACACGGTAGGTACACAGTATACACTATGCGTCGCCGACATTATGTAATTGCCATAAATTGCCTACATTCCGCCCCTTAATAAATAGCCAGCATTCGGTTCCTTATATACATGTAACCTTTGCACATGACCTTCGAAAATCCATGAATGGAATCTTATCTTAATGGTATACGCCATAAAACATGTGTAATAATAATAATAATAATAATTATAGAAGCTAAATTAGAAGAAATATGATGAGTTGTATGAGAGGTTAGGAACTAAAGAAGGGGAAAAAGAAGTGTACAGGCTGGCTAAGGAAAGAGAAAAACAGTCTAGCGACTTTAGAAATGTTTGGTGTATAAAAGATGAGGATAGGAGGGTGTTAACAAAGGAAACGAAAGTGATAAAGAGATGGAAAGACTATTTTGAGGGATTATTAAATGAAGAATTTCCAAGAGAGGCAATTGATCGGGTAGAGTGGAATTTGGGTATGGTAGATTTAATAAGGGAAGAGGAAGTGTGG
>JAIPRL010007935.1:0-21808 GCA_025469235.1 Pemphigus obesinymphae | reverse complement strand
ACAAAACAACTATTAAAAACCATAGCAAAGCCCTATTTTACAGAACCTCTATATCAAGAGCCGAGCACATACGAAAAATAGGACAAAAGCCATCAGCCCCAGACTACAACAACAGAAAAACAAAAAAACAACATAAGCCCCCTAGAGTGGACACAGAAACCAGAACTACACAACAACTAAAACACGATTAAAACACTGAACTCAAAAAAAAAAAAAATTCCGACAAACTCACATCACACCACCAGTAAAGGCCAACGCCTGGGATGGTTCACCGGCCTTCGGCCGTCAAAGCAAGCAAAGCAAAGAAAATATACACTATATAACCAAACTTTCATTTTATGACAACTCTATAAATAAAGATTTAATTAATATACTTATAATATTATTTACAACTTTCATTATCATAGTAGACAGATATTAATTTATAGTATTTCTACCAAATTCGTGTGCTACCTAACCTGTTCACCGGATAATAATATTTACAATATTCTTGATTTTACGATAAATATTTTTAAAAATTAAAAACAATAGAAATTTTAATTTAAAATTATTTTCAACTAACATTGTTACACTTATTTATACTCCAAGAAATTAATCAAAAATCAATTATTTTATCTACATGAAACTCAAATATTTATTATTTAAAAATATAAAGGTATATAAGGTATAAGGTATATACTCGTACATTTATTTTTATTTTTCTGGGAAAAACTTTTCGACCAGAGAAATTCGAGTAGGATTTTATATTTGAAGTAAATAGCTATTTTTACACCAAATAAGTTCTAGTTGGTATTTTAAAAATATAATTTTTCAAGTAGTTTCCTTAAGCTCGAAGAAAACTCTCTTTTTTAACGGAAAATTTTTATATATGTAGGGGATATGTAACAAATACAATTTTCATAGTTACCTATTGTTTTTAACTATATCATTATAAATTGTAATAAATATGTATTGAATAAAATAATATAGTTGATAAACTGAATTTTACTAAGTAACTATATATATTAGTAAACAGTGGTTGCATTGGAAAAAATAATAAGGACGGACTCTGGGCTCAGTTGAAAATCAGCTTTTCGGAATATATTAGAGAAAAAGTAAACCGTGGAGGTCTTCATCCCCCACACACCTTATCCACAGTGGAGTAATTTGGGGGAGGGTTTCCTCCATGTCTGGACACCTTCCCCCAATCCACTAAAAAATCTTCATTTACTATATTTATTATTACGTACTCATATTAATAATATCTAAATAAAACTGCAAAATGTGTTGGTTTTAATATTTTTATCCATAATAATATCTCTTAAAAGTATTAAAACACAAATAGCTTTAAGCTATTTTTTTTTTTTTTTTTATAAAAACGTGTTTCAGAAAATGTACTTTCTGAAAAACTGATCAGTTTTAGTCCAAAAATGCATCTATATAAAATTGAAAATCATGAATTTGTCTAAATTTTGTCAAGGGTTACTTTTTATATAACTAGAAACAGAATTATGAGATATTTAATTTTACAATAAACCAAATGCTTATAACTTTGGCTGAAAATATTTTTTTCAATAATCACCCATGTTATAATTTAGATAAAGTCTTGATCTTTAATTTTGTAATTATGCACTTTTACACTAAACTACTCAGTATCTAAGGAAGAAGAGAATCTTCCGGATTTAATTTACTCAGAAAATAAAATGGTATGACACAATTAAAAAGACGCTCCCCAAAGAGACTAAATACTGATTTTATCCATACATAAAATATCGGAGCTACAAAAATAAATAACCAAATTTTTATACCACATAAAGGAGAAATAAATATAATTACATAACAATAAAAAAAAAGGTACCTAGTGATACAAAGTTATTTTTAAGTTATTTTTGAAAGTTCCTATTAGCTGAGTCATTTAAAAGAAGGTAAAATTTACATTTGAGTTAAATGTATTTGTAAAAGTTAACTATGAATTCTAGAAGCAGGATAATGTAGAGTTTTCTTGTCATAAAATTGGGTCGATACCTAAGTCCCTAATATAGTAATATCTTAGACACCCCGCGAAAAACTTTTCAAAATACGCCACTACTTATCCAACATTTCTCAGCCGCAAACAATTTTTCAAAACATTTTAAAGTTATTATACAACATGAATAAAATATAAAAATATAACATTTTTTTTTACATCAACGTTTTGGGTTACATATTTTCGAGAATGCATAGTTAAGGCATTCTTATTTTAAAAGAATTGAACATTTATTTATTTTAAGTTAATTATCGAGAAAGCTATAAATGTAGACTAAAATGTCATTTTAATATAATTTTTCAACACATTTTTTTTATAAATTATTGATAAGCGGTCAATAATTTTCGAAAATTGTATCTTGTTAATTACACGTCAATATTTCAATTTATCAGTGTTACTATGTAGGTACATTAAAGTGTATATTATAAGTCTGACATTTATACTTTCTGATTTATAATAATTTTTGGTCGTTTTCGGTATAAATTTCTTGTTCATTTAAGAAAACTACCTACTGGGAAAATCAAAAATTGACTTCTTTAAAGTATCAACTACAATAAATTTCCTATCAGAAAGCTTAAATTCCAATAAACCCCTTTAACCTAAAACATCCAAAAAATAGTGATGAGTGGTAGAAGTAAATCGCAAATCGCCATTTTACTAATAAAATAAAAGTAAGCTACTAGGTACCTACCTAATAACATGAATTTATGGGTGTCAAATTGATTTCGCAAAAAATTCAACCATCCTTTTAGGCTATAGTCATCCATGGATAATGAAAATTATTTATAACCTATGACCAATATGATTTATAAGATCTACTATTCGAAATTTCATATCGTAATTTTTATCCAGAACCTAATATACGATAAAGACAAAAATCATTCATTTTCGTAATTTCATTATATTTTCAAAGAAAATTGACATTTTTAAATAATTTTAAATTTAATTTAAAACGAACGCTGCATTCCCTACGTTTCTTAATAAATAAATAAAAATGTATGCTGTTAATCATGAAAAAAATTAAGAGTAGTTCAGTCCTTCCCCAAATACACTGTTAGTAAATGTCATAACAGTACAATTTTATGATATTGTCCAAAACTACATGAACACTAAGTACGCTTTATATAATATACATTTTGATATACACTCGGGAATTTTTACTCAATTTTTCATCTAGACCCCAAAAATTAATAATACATATTATGAGATGTCTGCTAATGCAAAAATCAATTTAAAGGTGTTGAACCATTTCATATTATATTGTTAATATTTTTATGAATATTAATAGTTATGTATACTTTTTATTTCAATTAATTAATAGCGAATTTATTCCCAATTACATAATTTCACAATTACAAAATATTACAAAATATTTACAAAAATTTATCAAGAAATATAAAATTACAAGTGCACTTAAATCGATATTAAGTAAACCTACTTAATTAAAAAATAAGTCTACATTTTTCAATAGATATGTAGCGAAATATGAGCTTGTTTGAACCATAATTTTTTATTGAGGTGGTTAAAAATGGGCCTTAAAACAGATCTGAAAAAGAAAATAAACAGAGTCTCAGACAAAATCGTACGTAAAAAATGTATATTTACGATGTGTCTTTGGCTAGATAACGAATCAAGGCCAAGTTGCTGGAAAACGGGTGTATAACTAATCAATCATGAGAAAGATAATCAATTTATATGGCTGGCAAAGTTGGACGTTGGTGTAAATTTGTTATCTGTGTTGGTGTGCTAGAATTGGTGCCACATTCAGTGGACAAGTTACAATTCATTCCGAGTCATATACTTTCGGATTATCAGTGAGCATTTCCAATTGAAAAAAATAATCCACCAATCTCGATCAACATCGTTATAAATTTTTGTTTTTATTATCATGACTACTCTTTTTTCTTGTATCATTGATATGTTGTAGGTACTTTTACAAAGATATTAATTAACTTTACTCATCAGCATATTCTTTGTCGTTAATCGATATGATGGTAAAATTACGATTCATTACGTTGTCGGTCGTGATCTGAAGAGAACAAAGAAATTGAATCGTGTTTCTCCACATATTCTCTTGCCGGACGTTGACCACTACATTTGACACAGAGGATAAGATGGTTGCAGTTGTTAAAACCGTTACCGAAATGTTGGCAGAGGTATGATTAAAAAGTACCTGACTTAATATTGGGTTCTATTTTAATATTTATTTAAAACAAACATGTCAAGTTATAGATCTCAAAGGCTATAATATTCTTCTAATGCATTAATGCTGTTGAATGGAATAAGTTATATCAGAATAAGACATATAAGTAATAAATAAGAATATAGAATATAGAAATGTGTAGGTATGTTATATAAAACGTACAGCGGCAACGGATCGCGTAGCTCGACTGTTACAATAACTATGTCTCACATTATTCCGAGTCTACAGCTAATTATTATGCATATATTATATATTATCAATAATACAACGATCAATATTGTGTATGTCTTACTTCACCCATGAATGGAATGTGGAACACCCTTTGTACTGTTTCAATAGACATATAATACGTGTATAATCTATAGTGTGTGTTATCTTAACTATACTAATTCTACTCGGTGTCTCGTTTAATATCAACATTTCCCCTTAAACAATACACCCTTACAGGTTTTATACATTTAGATATCTAATCCCTAACATTTTGTCTGAGATCCTGAAATCCTGTTCGAGGTAATAATAATAAGGCAATATTATTCTAGGTACAATATAAAATTATATTTTAAAATTCGATTTATAGATGTGTAATTATTATTTTTTATTTCATAGTTTACGATTTAATGACATAATTTTATACAAATTGGAAATAATAATGGTTTTTACTTGCAAAATATAAACACGCATAGGTAATATTATAATTTGTAAAAACGGAGTAAGTTTAAAATTGTTTATAACAAAATATGTAACCATGGAGTATGAATTAATTATTATAAATATATTTTAAATACATTTAAAATATTATCTAATCAAATTATTATTTTAGTTAATAAAGTTCAAGTACATCGTGAAGTTTGTTTAAATATATTTTCCCAAAGTGCTGAATTATCAAGATATACAAGAATTCACAAGGATATAAAGCCGTTTTTTATGAAGTTTGTTTAAAGACATTTTTGACCTAACAAAACATATGAGAACTCATAACAGTAAGAAGTAAAATTCCTGTAACGTATATTTACAACAATTTTCCTTTAGCTGCCAATTAACAGTTAAAATAGAATTCACACGGGTGAAAAGCCGTTTTCTTGTGAAGTTTGTTTAAAGGCATTTTCCCAAAACTTCAACCTAATAAAACATATTATGAGAATTCACACTGATGAGAAGCTGTATTCCTGTGAAGTGTGTTTAAAAAAAATTACCGACAACAGCTACTTAATTAATCATAAGAGAATTCACACAGGCGAAAAGCCGTTTTCTTGTGAAGTTTGCTTAAAAACATTTTCCCAAAACTGCCAGCTAACGAAACATATGAAAATTCACACCGATAAAATACCGTATTCCTGTAAAGTATGTTTAAAAACATTTAGCAACAAAAGCTACTTAATGAATCATAAGAAAATTCACACCGACGAAAAGTCGTATTCCTGTGAAGTATGTTTAAAAAAATTTACCGACAACAGCTACTTAACGAACCATAAAAGAATTCACATGGGCGAAAAGCCATTCCTTGTGAAGTTTGTTTGAAGATATTTTCTAAAACTACAACCTAACAAAACATGTTAGAACTCACACGAGCAAAATGCTGTATTCCTGTGACATTTTTCTAAAGACATTTTTCAGCAGAATCAATTTAAAAAAAATCTTATATAGTAATTCACATGGTTTAAAAGCCTTATTCCTAAGAAGTTTAACTGATGAGGTTTTCCTATTCGGTAACTTGATAAAACTGTATATATGAACTCGCAAGTGTAAGGTGTGTCTGAATACATTTTTTTTTTTTTTTAGATCACTAACTATTTATACATACTATGAAATATATTCAAAATGTCTTCATTATATACTTTTTTAGTTCTGTAATAGAATATAATATACATTGCTTATATTAATTGATCAAATTATATGCTAAAGATCTAAATATGAATAAGGATAACAGAAAATTATTGTAATTAATTTGCAATTATTTTTATTAAAATTTAATGAAAAAATTTTTTTCAAACCTAAATTATTATTTTCGTTTTATTTCCATATTTTTAACGTTTATAATAATATACAAATAATATATCAATAATTAACTTTTTTACAAATTAAAACATTTTTACAAAAAACAAAACACGAAAAAACAAAAAAGTTATTGCATTTGCAATTTAGTGTATATTAGGTATATATAAACATAATTTTAAAAACAAGAGATCTCTTGGTTTGCTTAAATTTTAACGATTTTAAATTCATCACTATAAGATATAAAAACTATACCTCTATGAATCAGCGGGACAAGCTTAAATACTTAATACGGACTCTTCACAGGATATTATATAACACATAATTTAATAAAATAAAATAAGTAGGTAGGTACAAAATGTAATTCAAATAAACGAATACAATTTATAAAAATAAAAAAAAGTCGAAAAAAACAGATACGCGAAGTGGGATTCAAACTAGCGTACCCGTATATTATGTTCATTGCTGTTCCCATTAAGCTAGATGGTGACTTTGAATTCATCAAATGTCAATTGTTCATATGAGTAACATCGCACAAAGAAATTTTAAATACTTTTATAAATTTACTAGATTAATTTATTTATTTATAGATGCCTTCAATTCAAATGGTTGGCCTAGGTAAAATGATAACAAAATAGAAAATATAAGATAAGATGACAATAAAATTCGCGATTTATGCAAACAGTTTCGTTTATATGAACACGATACAATTGAAAGTTTTAGAATTTTCAAAATGAACTTAGGACAAAAAGATATACCAGCTAATTTAATACCTCTTTTATAGAAATAAATACATACATTTAAATTGTTACTATTCTAATTTCAAGTAGTGAATGTGAACGACATTTGCGTGCTATGAATGTAACTTCAGTAACCATACAAACTCTTGCTGTACTTTTATTTTTACACTGCATGGGACCAAATGTAACACAGTTTCAGCCTCAAAAGTCCATTCAACCATGATTATTAAAAGGTCGCTTTTCTGCTAATGATAAAAGAAAACAAAGAAGAAAAATTCAAAAAAATACCAGACCTGTATTAAAGAAACAAAACACGATATTTGCGAAATCGCAACTTTTCAGGAGAAGTATTTTAAATTTGTATTACTTTACCAGATCAGCTAGAATTATAACTTATATTGAATAAGCATTTAAATCAGGGCTTAAAACCACTTCAAAAATATACAAAATAGCGGTAACTAGCTAAGTAGCCGAAAAATTTTAAGAACCGATATTAAACGGTTCTTTAAATACATAGATATCGATAAACAATTCTTTGAATATTTAAAAAATAGGTGGTTACCACTTATCGGTTAAAAACCGCTTCTTAATTTTTAGGATAGCCCCTTCTCATTTTAAAACTACTTCTCATAACCGGTTACTGGTTTTAAACCGCTTCTAACTTTTTAAAACAGTTAATTACAATTTAAATAGGCTTTTGACAAACATTTATGATTTATTCGTTGTCTAACTTTTTGTCCTCTGCTTTCAGATTCTGGAATATTTGTTAGATTCTTAAAATTATTTAGAAAATAAACCCTATAATAAAGTGAACTTCGTCATGATCGCAAATAACACAGTTATAAATGATTCATAATAATTATAAAATAATAGTCGTAAACGAGAGTTTTTCAAAAATGCCTGCTGTCACTTCAATATTTCTATTAACCACGAACTAAGGTATATATACCTCGTGTATAATTTATATACTTTGTACGTATCTGATCTATATAATATATTTATATGTCTATGGTTTAAACAATCGCCAATAAATCGATCAGCTGATTAATTTATATACTTCACGTTTAATACACAGAATACCATAATATGACAATTCACCGAAAATAGTAAACAATAACAATGAATAACATTGACGACTATTTTTAAATTTTAGTTATCTTAAATTTAATTTTATTACACCAGCTATAATCAGTATCAGTGACGATATCAGAGCATAATATGGTATATATATATATATATATACATATTATATTATAGGTATTATATATATATATTATTATATATATATATATAAAATACTAAGTAAAAATGATAAACAAAATAATTAATATTTATAATATAATAATATATAAATAATGATTTTTTTTTTTTGCTTAGAAAAAGATTGGCGGTTTTTTTTTTTACTTTCAACATGGGTTATTGGTTCCGTTACAATTACCGGTAATGACATAAAATGATTACTGATAAATTTAAAAGTACAAAATATAATTTTCGGTTACCGGTTACCGATTAAATTAAAAAATAAAAACCGGTTTTAAGCCCTGATTTAAAGAAAACTCATTTTTTAATAATCATATAACTATCATATTTTTCTACAGTAAAATATGGACAAAATAACAAGACTTGAAACCAGTATCGTAAACGGTATCATATACCAGTTCAAAACCTTTACAAAATCGAAATTGAAATCGAAATCGAAACCAAAACCGAAAAAAATTAATAACGGTATTGAAAATCAAAACCGAAACCGAAAAAACGAATATCGGTATTGCAAATCAAAATCGAAACCAAAATAAATAATATTATGTTGTATACTAGTATAATATGTATATGAGTCTAAAATGAAACAAAAAAAAAATAGAATTAATTAAATAAGTAATATTTATAAAGGTACATCACCCTGGCACTCCCATATTGTAATTTTGAGTTCAAAATAGTTAAGTATTATGTTCATTATTACGAAATAAATTATTGTAACCATGAAACCTCATAACCCATTTGTTGTTAAGAATGTTAAATCCAAAAAACCAAAAAAATAACAATTACAACCGTTTCATATTAGGTATTACATTTTAACTCGGTCAACTTTTGATAGACGATAATGGTTTGTGTATCAAAGTGACTTAATAATTATTAAGTTATTTATAAGTTAAGTATTATAATAAAAAAACAACTAGTTGTATTAGGCGCCCATATATATAGGGTAAAAAATTTCCCAAAATATTTATTTAAGTATTTAAGTAGGTATAGTAGGTAAAGTAGGTAGGTACTTCAAACTTTTAAACTATAGTAACTTTATCAAAGCACATGATTTAATTTCGATATCATTGAAAAACTATCTAAAGTTACCTTCGAATATAGTAGGTACACACTATCTATAATATGTTCTTAAAATAATAATATAAAAATCAATGAATACTATATCAGGTCAATACAAAAAATAGTGTAATATAATAATTTCTATAATATTAAGTAGCCAGTATAGGTAGATAACTATAATCATGGTCCATAGAGCGTAGGTAGGTACACAAAACACATTCAAAACACAAATAGTGAACCACTGCAAGCAAAATAAAAATCGGTATTGAAAGTCAAAATTGAAACAGTGTTATTTTCAATCAAAAAAATAAAATACTGGTATCGAAAGTCAAAACCAAAATTTTTTGAAACCAGTATTTTAAATTTAAATCGAAAATATAATAGACAAAATCAAAACCGAAAATGAAATTTGTTGAAAACGATATTTCAATAGAAAATTGAAATCGAAAAATAAAATACCGGTATGCAAAGTCAAAACCGAAATCAAAATATTTTGAAACCAGTATTTTAAATCCAAATCGAAAAAAACGTAAAACCGGTAATCGAAATCCAAATCAAAATTGAAATATTTTTAACAGATTTAAGCCCTGCAAAACCTATTACATATATCAATAATAAATCCAAAATTTTATTTTTGCAAAAGTTTTGCCTCTTTAGTACAGGAATATAAATTATTTGGAAATTATTAATAATTAATAATTATTTTATTTTTAATATTATTTAATATATATTATATATTTATATTAATGATTATTAAAATATTTTATTGTAATTTTAACAGTATTTTTTGTTATTTTTCAATAGTTTTTACTGATGTATTTTTCTGAAATAATTTTGTGTCAAAAAATAGGTTAATGGGTATGCACGAAAAAAAAAAATCATGATGTCAAGTCTTTTGATCGATAAATTGCTCGCAGAAAAATATAAAACAAATGAACATTATCGTAAAATAAAATAATTTTTTCACCACAAAAATTTAAACGATATTTTTACCCGATATTCATATTATTAAATTCTAAGCGAAGAGAATAATGTATTGGTTTTACAATGGTGTGTGTGTTTTTTTTTCCAGTTTTTGAGTACTTAAATAACTTTTTTGATACCTAATTTATTTGAATTTGTACTAAGAGAGGTATATTTTTCAGTTTTCAATTATCTTCGCTCAGAATCATATGCTAAAAGCAATGATTTATCTTTGCTTTCAAATTTAAAACAATAATATACTATCCTATATAGCATTTTTTATATTCTGAATGTAAAAAATTAAGTTTGGAGTATTTAAAATACTTATCTAATACAGCAAAAAAGTATTATATTTATACATTATATATACTTGTATAATATTAATATTTTTTTATAAAAAAAAACAAAATGAAATGTTGATTTCTTACAATCTCACATTATAGGTACAGGTTTACCTACCTATAATATAGTAGGTAAATATTTGAAACAATATACAATGTAAGTTGTAACCATATATAATATATAAATAGTTACATAATATAATAGTTGAGCTGTATTTCTGATAGCTGTGGTTCTTCCATTAAAAAAAATTAATAAAAACTTGTAATAAAATTTACTAATGGCAAAAAATAATAATAATAATAATACCTTATTGGTATAAAAATGATTTTTTAGAGTAAAATTTCAAAAAAAAAATGTGTTCTAATTTTAAATGTGTTGTATAAACTTATTATGATTGAATAAATTAAATCATAAAAAAATTCCAATACAAATCTGTCGAAAAATGTCTGTATTGACACACATATACAAATTTGTTGTTCTCAGCTGACGACGTAATACAAATTAAAAATCGAAAATACCATATTTTTGCATCATTATATTTTCTATGTAGGTGTAGATGTATGGGTAATTGCTTTTTCCCATCATAATGCACAAACGAGATTCCCGATGACGTACATTTTCGTATTATGTAATAGAGTGTAAATATTATAATATGTTGGTACAATGATAGTCGTTGCTCAGTGAACGTTATCTCGTACGAAATACTAGTTTTGTTTGAACGACTTTCTTCTTAAAATTAAGAATAAGAAAACATTTGTCAATATTTTAACGGTTATACTTTGATTGTGTAAACGAAACACTAGGACCACAAGCCTAGGGTAGGACGTAAAATAAACACTTGTTTTAATCTAATCTGTTCGGCGGATGTAATCATTATCAATGTATTTAAATTTATCGCAAACACCTGTATCTAAAAATATATTTTTTCCAGACGAGAGTACAATGTTTGTCTGATAACGTGGAATGTGGATAATAATTTAAGCTACGTATGATATCCAGGATATTTTAATGAGTAATATACGTTTCTAAAAGTATTACACAATCTTGCAAAAATCTTCGAACAGATCACATAGAACGGTCATTTGACATTTAATAATATTTAAAACGATTTATAGGTAGGTATATGTACAAATTATGACGTAAGAATATTACGTTTTGGCCTCAATATCGTTATAAATTATTACATCTACGCGATTTTTGTTTTTTTTTCGTAAAATATTAACCGAAATCGATCTTCTCCGAATTAATTTTCCTTGAATATACTTTTCAATACGTATTACAATTTCGACAACCGCAAAAATCATTCCTTTCGGTAAAGTTTAATAAACATATTATATATTGAAATTTATCTCAACAGTGTTATGAAACATGAAACATTTGTATGTAAATTGGTAATTTAGATTTATAAATTTCTAATAATATTATGGATAGGTATATACATAATATTATTATAACCGCGATGGCACAATAATCAAGAAATAAATTTAAATTGTTAGTTAGTATTGAATCAAACAAGATATTTATCTACATATTATATTATATCACTGGATTCAGATATAGTTGACACAAATTATAATATTGGTATTCAAAATCGCGTGCTTGGGAAAGGCCACGTGCCACGGCCACGTTCGCAACACATTTATATTTTAAACTTTAATTCATACCATCATTACAACAAACATCGATGTACACCGTGGATTAATGAAATAAAATATTACTGTTGAATATGAGTACCTACTTTAGCGTTTTCAAAAAATAATTCAATAATTTCAAAATATCACGCCGTGAACTAATAAATCTAACCTCTTAAAATATAACGTTGATTATTAATGATAACAGACAAATTTAATTGATGACAATTATTAAATAATCGATCAATTAAATGAATTAAATTAATAATTGGAACAGTTATCTATAGGTACTATTTTAAAATAATAGAAAAATTCCAAAAATAAGAATGTTTTCTCTATTAAACAGAAAACGATTATTTACATATCAATATAGGTTTCATGTTGTTTCGAATATAATATTTTTACTTTTAAAAATATTTCTTTTAATAAATAATATTATAGATAATTTTATTTTTATTTTTAATACTCACTTACTTTTTATTATTAATAGACAGGCTTTATTTTTTTTAAATTCTTTTATAAAAACGCGTTTTATACATACATAAAAATAATTATGAATTTAATTAAGGCAGTAATCGATTTAAAAATATTTATATGTTACCTGCTGCATATAAAAACTAGCTTTTAACGATTTTTCTTTTCAGCATAATATTGTTATAATTGAATTATGATCCTTCACTATTACTAATTAAAGTTCATTCAGAAACAGATGTATTTAAGGGAACGTTGCTGAACAAATCATCAGAACTCTTAATTGAAGTTCCTTTCCAGAACAAATTCTTAGAACTTTTTGAAACAAAGTTCGGTTCCGGAAACGGAGCATTTTATACGTTCCGGAATAATTTGTTGCTTCATTTAATCAATGATTCTTTTAAGAGACCATGAAATCAGAAACAAAACTTAATAATATGGAAATATGGCATTATATTTATACAAAATTAAGAAAAATATTTATAGGGCCTTATATTTATAGAGGTTTATAAAAATATATTGAAAAAGTTGACAGTAAAGTTATTATTTTAGTAATGATTGTCACTTGAGACGTTTTACTAACTCTTTCACTGCCATGGACGTACTATTATGTCCTAACCTATAAAGTCGTTATAGAGTATAAACACAACAATGGTTTCGTTTTAATAAGAAAAAATTAACAAAAATTTGATTACATTAATATCATTTCTACGTTCCAAAGTTTTTATTTTAATGTATTGCATCCTAAAATGAGAAAACTGATATTGATAACGTTCTGCGTGTTATTAATTATGAAATATTATTTGAATTAAAATTATTACTTTGGTTTTTAGTTTATAAAATTGTACATGTAATTGTAATGAATGAAAAATACGATAAATACGATATTACAGAACGTACAATATTTTGAGAACCCCTGGCGTATAATATTTCAAATAAAACAATTTAAAACTTTGGGGTTTGGTATTATACATTTTTCTGCAATTTATAGGCAATATATAAAATGAAAATAAAAAAATCGAATTTGTCTGACCTGTACAAATTGCAGAATGAAAAATGGCTGACAGTGAAAGGTTCTATCTATCATTATATAGAAATACAGTTACAATTTGACAAAATAATTTTGGTAGACTAAAATTATATACTTAAACATTCATTCGACTTATATATGATTTTACCGGATGATATATTAATCATAATTTGAAAAATTCTGAGCCTTCTTCTTCTTCTCCTTCGCCTTCTCTTCCAACTATTTTGGGAATTTGAAAAATTCTGAGTAATTTGTTAAATTGTGTAAAAGTTTAAGTTTTTTTTTTAAATACTGCAGGTCTGCTTTATTATTACACCGCAGTTGTAAACACAATTATCATTGATAGTTCTTTATTATTTATAGAAAGTTTAGATAAGAATTATATTTTGTTATTATATAATAATCGATTCTGATAATGAATTTTGGTTGGCGTTTAATAACAATATGAATCGTTTACGTGTTATAAAATTATTTTATCCCCTCCCCTTCCTTCTTATCCATAAAATATTGCTAAGTACACATTTGAATCAACATAATATCTAGATAATTTTTATATAATATTACAGTTAATTATATAATATTATACACTTAGAAGATGCTACACTGATGATTTTCAGCGATAAAAATATGTTTACGCAAAACTGTCAAAACGGAACCATAAAGTGATTTTAGAGTTAAAATAACAATTATCAAATCTGTAAAAGACAATATTTTGGAGTGAATTTTATTTGGGATTTTTCATTTATTGTTTTAAAATAAAAGAATTAACGCTTACAAAAGTGAAAAAAAATAAGTTTTTAAAACTACAATAACTTGTTTTTAATTATTTAATTTAAAAACCGAAATGAGAATTACTCCCAAATATAATATTTTATTGATTTGATAAAAGGTATTTTTATTCTAAAATCACTTTAAAAATCCATTTTAACACATTTGCGTAAATATGTTTATATAATAAATATCGTGATTACACAGTAAAAAGTAATATATACACGGGATCAATTTTAAATTGTATTTAAATATTTTTAAATTATGATTAATTAACATGATAAAATAAAATAAATTATATTAAATAAAAAAAAAAATAAAATTATTATTTTGATACTACTAACAATGTCTTAAAAATTATCTATACAAGACCTTTTAAAAAACGAATGTTTAATGTTCTCTTGTTCAAGGATAGCCAGGTAATTTATAGAATTCTGAGATTATAAATACTTGGCTACTAACGTCAAAATATATATACGAGTAGATATCTGTAACAAAATATTACTAATCTTCTGTGCGTTTGAATACAATCTGTAACATTTCATTAATATACAAAACCAATCTATCATATCAACCATCGTGGGCTGTGAGGTATTACTTATTATCACTGTGGATTTTGCCCTAACCAGTGATCCAATGTGCAACGTAAACAATTTTTTCAATTAGATATTCACCAGAGCGACGACGTTTATGTGTTCACTTTTTTAAATACGTCAAATCTCTTCAGAAAAAAAAAGAACATTATCCAGTCCGTCTTTCTAATAATATGAGGCACATCACACTATAACGGAATTATTTTTTAGTATAATACACCTAATTATAATTTAATTACATTATTTAGCTAGCATTTTGCAGTAGACTGAACTAATAGCATCGATGTATTATATTACAGCCGGTGTACAAAAATATGTACACATTTGACTCGAAAATAATTCATTGTCATAATATGATAAAATATTATGTTATCATAAATGAAAAATGTAAATATTCGACTGTGTACACAGGTTTCAATACTTGGGTAAAATTTTATTTTGTATATTATATATATATATCATGTATTTAAATTAACTGAAAAATGAAAATATACACGAAGAAATCTTGATTACTAATGACAACGTGAAGCATTGTGATAGTTGATTAAGTAGAAAAATCATAGATAACCGCTCTAAGTAGATATTAATTCAACCATATAACTTGCCACTGCTACGGAATAATACAATAGGTATATAATATACCTAATACTCAATATCTTTTACTAACATTTATATTAACAATATAATAATAATAATTGTTATTATTAATACAAAATATTAGGAATTGTAAATTATTATCGTAGTTATCAATGTTCATTATCGCATGTAATAGAGAGGCAATTATACACATAACAGAGTTATATTTTTATTTTATAACAAATTCTAGTAAAACAATATTATTTTCATTTACAATATATTTGATTTATGAAAAAAATCCAATACATACAACCGGTTTCCTGGGTAATTCATCAATCAAACAAAAATAGAGAATCTATATTCTATATATATTATATAATTCCAAAAGTTTGTTAGTTTCTTTATTTTTTTATTTATTTTTTTGTTTTTTTTTTTTTTTTTGTAGAATAGAAATTCATATTCTACCGATTGACTCCGAATTTTCCGTAGATATTTGTCATATTTTAGGGCAGTTTTAAATGAAAATTTTAAAAAATCCATCTACATGGAATGATATTAATCAGTAAAAAATCTGATCACATAGAAAAAAATATATAATTTTTACTGCTGATTTCTAATTACCATATAGGATACTTATTATAATTAGGTACTATATTAATATATATATAAGTATATTGTTTTTTTTTTTATTAATTTTCCAATAATTACATTTCTAGATGTAAAGTAAAGTTTTGATCCGTTAGTAAATTATGTCGTAATAAGAAATCACAATTTGAATGAAAATTTTAACGTTTTTATTAATTATGATTTAAAAGGTACCTAGTATAAAAGTTATTTCGATAGTTAACAAAATAAGAGGAAATAGATTGAAATATCACCGACTGTATTAAGGAACGAAGAGACAGAAGCAGTAAGATTAGTAAATGAAATGTATGTAGAAGTAAATAGGGGTAAAGGAAGATCGGAAAAGAAGTGGTTGGATGTAATAGAAGGTGATATGAAGATGACTGGTATAAGTGAAGATGATGCAGGAGATCAAAGTTTATAAAAGTTAAGGATTAAGATATGGAAATTAAATAGTTAGGAGAGAAGAGAATGATGAAGAAGAAGGTTATTTATGATTTAATCTAGAAACATTTTGACGAACATTATTGTAAAATTTGGAAATTGTATTGATAGATACTAATAATAATCAATGTAACAGATGTAAATGAGTGAAAATTGACACGAAAATTAAATAGAAGGTTTGCTTACGGATGAATGTGGATAATAAAGGTATTTTTGAGGAATTTCATATTATTGAAAATCTCATTGTTGTAATAAAAATTAAAAGTTAATTTAAATAACTAGGTACCTAATTACGTTTACAAAATATATAGATATAAATATTATTAGCTGTGGTACATTAAAAGATAAATGTTGAATAATAATAAAAAATTAAAAATTAAATATTTGAATTATTCGGGTAAAGCTGAGTAATATTTTTTGATATCTCATACTAACAGTTAAAATAACAAAGATATACTTTTATATAAGTTAATTTAAAAAAAATACATAAATATTTCAATAAATATTTAGAAAGAATTGTAAAACATATAAATTATATTAATACTATAATTTATAATATATTGTTCCTAATATAGATAAGTATATTAAATAATTAAAAATGGGCACACAAATAAAAATCCAGAGTTAGTTGGATTTAATGATTTGAGTTTAAGTTTAGTCGATAATTATTTTAAAAAATATGAAATTATTTACATTTAATTCAAGCTGTAGAGCAATAGATATAAAGTTAAAAAGTTACACTTAAGTTAAGAAGTTAATATTTTTTTAACTTTATAACTCAATTAATTATTTATTTCTGCCATAAACTAACTAGGTAACTTAACTTGTTAAAATTTTTTTTGCGTTTACTTAGCTTATTAAAAGTTTATTTTTTATAATCATCCAAGTATAATTAACAAATTAAGGGAAAATTATTTTCATGAGTTATTTAATCAAAATTTAAATATAATAACAATTTATTAGTAATTGGGCAATTTTAACAAAATTTAAAATTATTTAAACAATTTTTTCCAGAATTTGTATAGGTAAACTATGACGAATATCACGTGGTGAAACTGACATAGGATTGTGAAACCTAAATTTGATTTTCATGGCGCTCAACATATTGAAAAGTAAAATTTGAACAAATTTATTAAATAATATTTTAAAGATTTTAATTCTAAGTTTTCTAATGAAATAACTAAATGCTTTCAACTGAATTAAATTAACACTTTTTTCCTCATTTTAACTCTAACTGTGCGAGTTCAAATTATTTTTCATTATTCATTAATCATTAACTCAACCGATCTTTGATTAATTTAACTTAATCATAAGTTAACATTATTTTTGTTTCATGAACTTGCATATCTTTTAATTTCATAGTGTAAGTAGGTAATAGGCATATAATTAATAATTTATATTAATAATTATAAATAGTTAGGAGATGAACTGATTCTTAACTATCTTTATCGTTTTCTTTCATTTATATTTCATACAAACACTTTACTTCTAGGTTTTTAAATATAAGTTTAGACACCTTAAATTTCTATTCAGGGATGTCCCAGAGGGGAGGGGTTTGTTCCGAAAGCAGTCGGCAAAATTTAGTTCAGTCGCAAATAATAGAAAAAGTCGATGGCCTTTTTTTTTTTTTTGCATACTCAAGTTTTAAATGAAGTGAAGTATTTTGGAATTTTGGGAAACTATGCAGCCATATTTTTCGGAATTTTAAATCAGCAAGCTAAAATCTATTAGGATTTTAATTGACAAAATGGGAAAAAAGTTGATTAGGTACCTTGTTTTTTTTTTTTTGTTTTGCTTATTTTATGTTTTGAAAATAAATATTATATTATTTATTTCACATTTTCATCTCCCCCATCCCAAAAAAAAATATCTTTCTTTAGGATGGTTTTGTACCTGTTGTTTTTTGGTCATTATTTTAGATTCTATTTAGATTCTAAGCCTAGTATATTTTTATGTTTTACAATAATGTATATAAATTTTCTACCAGACAGAGTCTTCTGATCTTGTAAAGCTTATCCTGTTTCCAGTAGAAAATTACATCTAGTTGGTACTTTAAAGAATACATTTTTCGATTTTCTCAATATTTTTTTAATGTGTAATTAAAAACTATCAAAAAATGATGGAAAAGCGGCAAAAATACGATTTCGTCATTGAATATTTAGTTTAGTAATATATTTACGTTGATTAAATTATTTAAAATTTTTTTTTTGCAATTATTGACTATTTATAGACATTTTAAAGTTTTTAAGTCCTAAAAAGGCTAATTTTGGGTTTTAAGATTTTAAAAATGTATTTAACGCTAAATATACGTTTCCTACTTTAATTAAATTTAAAAATCTCAAAAATCCGTATTCACGATTTTTTTTTAGTCATTTAAATTTTATCAACAAAATTATCGATTTTGAGATATTTAAGTCCAAATAGTTGGTAAAATAAAATTTTAAGACCTAAAAAAATTTAGTATAACGTTAGTCATGTATTAATTTTACTAAATATAAATAACTAAAAAAGTATTTTAGATTCTGAGTGTGGTTTTACAATGTTTATTTATTTTTTTCTCTAAACAAATTTTCTACCAGAAGAAGTACTCTGATCTTTACAAACTTACCCAGTTTCCAGTAGAAAATAACATCTAGTTGGTATTTTAAAGAAGTTGTTTTTCGATTTTCCCAATAGGTTTTTTTAACGCGCAGAGAAAAACTAGCATAAAATGATGAAAGAATGGCGAAATAGGATTTTATCAAATCAAAATTTTTTCATTGCTCCGAATATCAAAATCAGTACAGACAATTTTTTAACAATAACTATTTGTTATTTACCTCAATTCCAGTGGTTTAGGCAAAACATTGTAATCATACTTGTTTGTTTTGAATAATTTATTATAGACTACACTTATATATAAATAATGCAACCAATAAAGATTTTTAAAAAAATGTCATGGGGGGGCGATCCACCTATTGCCCCCTCCCATAAAACCGCCACTGACCATAACTACCTTTTTATCTACTTCATATATATCCATCCTAATAAACCACATTAACCACTTTTCCTTTTTTTAGTCTACTTCTCCTCTGTAATAAACTTTAAAAACTAGGCATATGATAAATAGAACTTAATATGTAACTGTAATTGATTATTTTTGAACCACTAATTATTCCAAATTTTCGTTATCTATTCCAAATAATCTGTGAACTACGCTTGAATCGTTATATATTAAGTTGAGTAGAGTTTTTATAGACGATTAAGATGATATAATATTTTACAAGAATCGAATCAATGTACCTCAAAGAAGTCATAGGTTATTATAAGACTCGAATAATATTCGAAATACTGTATTCCTGAATATTTTTTAGGTATTCCAAATACTTTTTTTGTTTTTGAAATTACCTAATTAATAGAATATTAATACTTTTAAAGTACCCGTAATATTTTTGTTCAGTATGTTTTCATCAGACTCCGGTCAATAATTAGAACCCCCCCCCCAAAAAAAAACACATTGATGACTATTTCCGTTCGATTAAATAATACTATAATTACTACTTAATATTTCAAATATTGATATCTAATACATATATATATATATGTGTGTGTGTGTGTGTGTGTGTGTAATAAAGTATTGGAATAATTTTACATATTTTGAATAATTTTTTATAGGTATTCAAAACATATATTCGGAGTACCAGCTATAGGTACTATTAAAAAGCATTTTACTCGAGTCCGAATGCATTACATAACACGAACAATCACGTTGTGCGTATACATTTTCGACAACGAAACGAAAACCACAATCGACCGTTTTTCCTTTTCCGTTTTCAAATACCGGCCGATTTGTTTAATATGAATATACTATATATATATATATACCTAAACATGCCGATTTGGCGGAAAAAAAAAACAGATTGATGCGAATTTCACAATCTTTCCGAACGCTTCGGATCGGATTTCTAACCACTGCGGTGACTCGGGTAAACGCGTCTTCGGCCAGTTGGGCGGTTGGCTCTCTCTCTCTCTCTCTCTCTCTCTCTCTCTCTCTCTCTCTCTCTCTCTCGGATACCGGACAGAAATCCGTGAGCGAAACGCACAGCGACGGTATAACCGAATGCGCTCGACACGAAGACGCGCCAGCACCGTTGCCGTTGAAAATTCGATTTAGTGTCGTGCGAATAATAACGAAAATCGATCGACTGCGAACAACGACCGTATTCGGGATAAGATAGCAGGGGGGGGGGGAGAACCGTTTTTTTTTTTTTTTAAAAAAAATCCGATTAAATTCGGATGATTGGCGTGTATGTGTCGTACGGATGGTACCGTGTCGTGTGCGGCGGACATGACTATGTAATCAATGACGTTTTACGTGTTGTATAGCCGAACGGTAAAGAAAACGGGAAAGAGAATAAAAAAAAAAAAAAAAAAACTCGGCGAGTTTCACTTTCAATGTCAGCCGAGTGTATACCGTTTACGGACAGTGTGTGTCCTACGGTCATCCGGTTTCGTGAAAAACACACATTGGCCCGGTCGAATACGCGCGTAATATTTGTAATAATAAAATGTACGCGTCCAACGTATAGTGAGTGGTCCGACATGGTCCGTTGCATAATACCGTTGCGTACCGGTCGCTGGACGCGTTTCAGTACCGTATCCAAGGGGGGGGGGCAGAGGGGCCATGGCCCCTCCCGTGGTTCTTTTTTTTTTTTTTTTATACCAATTTTATATGATCTAATTTTAACAATAGTACCCTTATAATTATAGGATAAGGCTTATTTGTTATTAACGCATGCTTAACGCGTGTTTCACGATAAACCTAATTATGTTTTTTATTACTTATCTTATCGATAACAAAACTTGTGTTTGTTAAAGTTTCATTAGGTTAACCACGATAATATGTGATAAGCAAAAGATATTGTATTATCTTCTTCTTCTTCTTCTTTCCGTTATACAGAAAGATGCGGGTTTCGAAGAGGACATGAAACACAGGATTACGTGTGGATGGACAAAGTGGAGAGAAGCGTCAGGTATTCTGTGTGATAAAAGAATCCCTATTAGGTTAAAAGGTAAATTTTATAAGGCAGTGGTGAGACCTGCAATGATGTATGGAACGGAATGTTGG
>JAIPRL010007934.1:8997-21808 GCA_025469235.1 Pemphigus obesinymphae | reverse complement strand
GCAAAAATTTTTAAAAAATCTTAATCATCGTTAATAGATTACTAAATTAAATATTGGATAAAAATTTCAAGATTTTCAAGTCTTTATTTTCGAAATTATGAAGAAATGAAAATTCCCGATTTGACGAAACCGTAAATTTACCGTTTTTTCATCAATTATTGGTAGTCTTTCCTTACGCTTTAAAAAACTATTGAGAAAATCGCAAAATGACCTCTCTAAAGTACCAACTAGATGCAATTTGCTACCGGAAACCATGTAAGCTTGTATAGATCGGAGCACTCCTTCTGGTAGTAAATTTGTTAACGGAGAGAAAAAAAAAAACAATAAACATCATTGTAAAACCACTAGCTTCCCTCGCTACGCTCAGAATCTAAAATTCGAAAAAAGAAGACGCTACAGCACAGATAATGATCTTACATATAAATACATATAGTAATAGGTTAATATACTCTAATATTAGAAATGACAAAATTCTGATACAAATGCTGAACGTAAATTCGTATATTATTATAGTTGCAGGTTTGATGGAGTCACAGGGGCGTCATTTCAGTTTTTTCTCGGGTGTGCAAAAAAAAACAAAAAACATATTTATTTTTTTTTGCTCGATGCAATTACGAAGCAATTATAATTTTATTGTGGCATATTGGAACATTGGCAGGCCACTTTTTAAATTGGTGGTGGTGTCATTGCACCCCCCCCCCTCAAATGACGCCCCTGGGCCACAGAGACAACAAATACGGGTATCAGGTCCTCTGAACACACTTGCAAATTTCGTACTACACGTGAAAATACGTTTAGAAACCGAAAATTTAGCACACTCTCAAATTGGGCTTTCTTCGTTTGTTTATTTTTGTTTTACTAAAATATAATAAATATTTCAATATTTGTTAACATAAAATTTATTTACAGACAATTTTTTTTTACAATCGAGAAACGATAGTATTCACAAAAGAAACTATACAATGTATGTATAATAATAACGAATTTTAAGAGTATTCGTGCATAACTGAATTTGGCGGAGTCCAGCGGTAAACATATTCACTCCTCGAATGGTTACCGTGGTGGTTTTGAGATTTGTTTTGAGAATTGCCATAAATCCCATACAGGTCATCTGCTGAGTCCTTTGGCGGTTGTCTATATGTTTCTGATCTATTACTTTTTGGATACACACCTGTAAAAATTGTAAAATACCTAGTCAATAACATTATTGTACTAATTTAAATATATTTTATATGATATTCACCATTAAGATTTCCACTTGCGTTAACCGTAGTTGAAGTCCTAGCGACATATGTGGGTTCATACTGCCTTTGTTGGTTCTGTTGATTTTGTCTATCTGGTCTATCTGCCCGGTCATTACATACTGTTGTAGCCGTTGTTGTCAGTGGGTATAATGACTGCGCTGGTAACAAGGGCCCAGGCCTTGGCAAGTAATCACGAGGTGGTAAATTATGAGTGGATTTAGAGTGGTACAATGATTGTGAACGGCTTAAATTTGCTCTAGTCAAAACTGGCGAACGTGCATATAACGATCTACTTCCTTCGTATAGTGGTTCTGGTAGATCTAAGTCGGCGGTTAATGTTGGAGGGGAAAGAGAAGGTCGAATAATTTTATGAGGTATTTGGATCTGACATAAATTCTCATCATCTATTAAAACAAAATATATTATGAATATTTTTTCTGTATTAGATAAAGGTATACTATATTTTACCGTGTAAGTCGTCTACTGTCACTTTTCGTTTTTGAGGACTGAATATTAAATCGTACACAATGCCAGCAATGATTCCACCTGCTCCGGGTCCAAACCAGTAAACCTACATTTTTATCAAACGCATAATGTTATAATAATATCTAAATGTATTTATAAAATTACATATTGTAATAAAACGTTTACAAAAATGATGAAATAGATTTTAAATATAGTAATAAAAATATATTTACATAAAACCGTAAAGATGACGTTGCATAGATAATTTTCAACGGTAAAAAACATGTTAACGTAAAACAAATTAAATGCCACTTTAAAATAATTTTAAAGTTAAAAAATTACTATAAAATTTATAGAAAACAACATTTTGGAGATAACCTCACCATCGTTTTTTCAAATATTATGTTTAAAAAAATTTACAGTGTCTTAAAAATAAGGAAAAACAGTATTTGTACCTTCGATAACGATCTTCATATTTAGAAAATTGTAAAACCCCAATGAGATTATCTCTGAAATATCATCTACAAATTTAATAATAGGTGTTATAACTTTAAAATCACTTAAAAAAGCTATTTTATTTGTTTAAAAAAGTATTTTTAAAGAAATATCGTGATTACACCACAATAAAAATAGTATTGACACAGGGCTATTTTTTATTTACTTTTAAATTACCTATATTAAAATATTTTTTGATTGTTAGATTTTTATTTTTCTTAAAATATCTAAAAAATTACCTATTCAGAATCCCTTAAAAATAGGATGTGTGACGTCTTCTTAAAGTGATTTTAGAGTTAAGATATCTATATTATTAAGTCGATAGAGGACAAAATTTGAGAATAAACCTCATTTAGGATTTTTAATTTATTACTTTAAAAAAAGTTATTGAAGTATAAAAAGGTAAGAAAAATTAACTTTTTTAAACTACAATAACCTTTTCTTATATTCAATTTAAAACCCGCGAAATATGGTTTACTCCAAAATATTGTTCTTCATTGATTTGATAATAGGTATTTTTACTCTAAAATTACTTTAAAAATCCGTTTTAACAGGTTGACCGCCACGGATTTTTTGTTGAGTTACTTAAATCTGTTTTCAGATTAAATTTAGGATCTCACAAGTTTACTTAAAAACGCTTTCGAGATTCTTTTTGGGATCTCACGAGTGTTTATGTTTAATGTTTATATGCCGAGATTTTGATTAGAACCTTATTTTTCATAATTTTGACGACGTATTCGTAGCAAACCGTTATCATTTTTTAATAATTTTCTATTCAATTTAGATTACGGTATATTATTATTGGTTTTATCATTTTATTCTGTGGCTTTATTATTTGATTATCACGATACCACGTTATCATTTTTTATTATCATGTAGTAAAAATATGAAGAATAACTGAATGAATAAATAAATAAATGATTGGCGGGAATATTAAAAATATACAATACAATATATTATATAATTATAAGACATTTTTAAGATTTTTACCTAAAATAAAATATAAAATTCAAAACAAAAAATAATAGGTATATACCTACAATAAGATAAACTAATTATAAACACATTTTTTTATAACATGAAAACATAACATAAAATAAAATATATAATACAGTATAAACAGCATGTAAAATTTAAATATAAATTACCTAACCGAAAGTTAAGAAATAAGGGAGGGTATAATAATTTTAAAATTATGAAAAATATTGAATTCGGTGCACAAATATCTTCTTGAAAAAAATACCACAAAAATTATTTATACACCATACATGTAAATAAGTCATATTGAACGTGTGTGAATTTTCAAAATGATCCAATAATTTTTTTTTTAAACAAATTCAAGTAACTCAGTTCAAACCCCCGTGGCCTTAGCGAGTAGATCACCGAGATCTCAAAAAAAAATCTCGTGGTGGTCAACCCGTCATTTGCGTAAATATGTTTATTTAATAAATATCGTGATTATACAACAATAAAAAGTACCTAGTAGAGAATTAGAGACACGGCTACATGGGACCAATATTCTTAAATTATTATATTTTGATATTTTAAAAAATCGCCTATCCCTTGAAAAACGAGCGTGTATATAGTGTCCTATTAATGGTTATAGGTCTATTTAAAAATCTTGTTCGAAAAGTGGAAGAAATTCGTCTACTCTGTCGAGAATAATTACCAGGAAAATGATCAAGAAAGTGAATATAAATATTACAATAATTAACTTTTTCCTGGGAAGGAGGTCTAACAAATATTGAAACCCAATAATTTATATAATCTTTATATATTTTACCATCCTATAATATATTATATATTAAGGAAATATTGTTTTGAACATGAATAAAACACATGTCTGAAATATTTAAAAAAACATATTTTCACAATGTCGTTCAAAAAATAATGTCACAATATATTCAAATCATGCTATTTTAAATATTGGATTGAACATATTTTGAACACATGTCTGAAATATTTAATTTATAATATTTCTTTATAAAATATTTTCAACACATTACCACAATATTGTTTGGGAAATATGTTTAGAAACCGGTTAAAAACATATTTTCGCAATATTATATGTGTTCCAATTGCTATCTGGGAATGGGTCACCATCAGTATTATTGCAAATATATATTAAATACAAATTACCCAATGATTATCCCAATGGTTCATCACTAGTGCTGGTCCAAACGCGCACGCTGGATTTATAAACGGCATCTGGGGAAAAAAAAAAAAAAAAATTGAATTTTCGTTTTCATTTATCATTGATCTTTTACGGGATCTCCGCATATTTTAGACATATTTTCTTACCGCCACTAGACCGCATGCGAAGTACACCGCCCCGATCGCCGTCGCCGAAGTACCGGTCCATTTGTGGAACGTGTTATTGGTCACGTAGTACGTGAACACTATAAAGAACATGAGCAGCAGCCCCAAGCTGAAACGTTGCCACGGGGTCGTGCTGCTGTTCGGCAGGTCGTACAGGCTGGTGAAGTAGTTACGAGCGGAAACGCTGAAATCGGATAGTACCACGATGTGTAGACATTATATTCGATACGATTACGAGACCAAAGTCTTTATTATATTATAGTCTTCGTGGATATGATGTATACGTGGTACGTGATAAAAGAGCTCAAGAGAACGTCACACACTAATCATTGTTTAAGAGCGAACCCGACGTATTTTTTAAAAAAATAATAATTTATCAAAAAAGTTGCGGATATTTAAAATAAAAATTGTAACGCACCGAATTTATAACAACATTGTAACTCCTCGAATAATTCAAATGATTGTCATGTGCGCGTTTTACGATAGGTATAAGTGGCATAACTTTTTGTAAACCGTTTTTTTTTTTGTCGACAATATTAAAATCATGTTTATACACAATAATAATAATAAAAAAAAAAAAATGGTGCTTTTAAAATGTATTTAAAACATTATTCAATTATTATATTTTCGTTTTTCTTAAAATTTCCTTCATAGAACTCTTGTAAAACTATGTGCGTAACATCCTCTTAACTCTTAAGTACAATAATGATATATATGTATATATACGTCACAGGATATGGGACGCAATAGATTTATGTACCTGTAAATTATCGCAGCGCCTCCTACTGCACCTCCACATTGTGCGGCTATGAACATAACGGCTCTTACGGGGCTTATCCTCCTTGTGATCAGCATGGCAGTGGTAAGAGCTGGATTTATGTGTCCTCCTGGAAAAAAAAAAAATAATCATTTTTCATGAATTAAAATTGTTCGGTGGTTACTGCTATGTTGAAATAATAATAATAATAATAATATACTTAAATATACTTATAAGTGGGTACCTATATATATAATATAAATATATACCTATTATAGCTTAAAATAAGGGACTAAAACTGTTTGATTATTCGTTTCAGTTTTAATTAGAAATTTTCAAATAGATTTTTAGACAAATTGAATCAATAAGGGTTTTTAAAATTCTATTGACTAAGGTTAGGTTACCTAATTTACAAATTTGTAAAACTACGATTTTAAATTAATTGGAAGTGGCCATTTTCTATTTCTCTATCACACAACGTTTCATAATTTAGACATTTTCTATTTCCAGCGTATTGAATGATCTAGTGACGTGATAAGAATTTTTAAATCTGATCTGAATTTGTCATGCAGTCTTCTTTAGAACGAATTTCCTAAATGTCCAAACTTATTAACTTAATTTTAGTGATGAAGTTGAAAATGTGAGAAAATCATAACGTATTCTGATAAATTTTAATAATCCTTAAATCACTAGATCGATCAGTACGTTGGAAATATAATAGGTACGTCTAAATTGCTATCTTGTGTATAATAGAGAGAGACGAAAAAATCACTATTGGTACTCTCAATTCCCTTAAAACAATAGTTTTAGAAAAATAGGTTTCAAACTTTAAAACTTTAATGATTCTTATGCTTTTTTTAGTTAGGTATTATTATTTATTAGTACCTAACTATTTACTATTATTAGTGTGTATATTTTAGATTTTTAAATATAGATTTAGACACCTTATATCCCCACTGCGTCCGTCTATCCTATCGAAGATAGAAAACGGAAAATCTGGCACGTTTGCAGAGTGGGCTATCCGAACTTGTTATACTTATCTATAATAGCTTACTAATATAATTTATAGGCTAAATATTATCTAAACGCCTAAATATTATGAGAACATCACACCTATAGTATTTTCAATGCAAAGTTTGCATTAACATTTCTCATTTTTATTAGCTTACAAGTATGTTAGAAATACGAATAACAAAAAACAAATGATAGCTATCATTATCTAGCGCCCTATTTGACCGATTTTTAAAATTTGCATTTTTGAGTAGTTATTAAAAATCCTTTTTTTTTTAAATTTTTAAATAATTATTCAACTTAAAAATATCAATATATCAATAAACGATCAGATAGGACACTAAATAATGTTATCATTTATTTTTGTTTCATCTCTCTAGGATAGTTTAAAATTGATAAAAATAAGAAATGCTTAAACATGTTTTTTCAAAAAATATCGTCAATTGCTCAATAATAAAAAATGGTATTTGTTAAGTTACTTTTAAAATTATCACTTAAAAAATGTCATAAAAATTGCCTATATAAAACCCCTTATAATGGTCCATATAATATGACTATTGAAAAAATTAATTAGACCGAAAATTTTTACAGCATAATATTTTGGATGGAACATGTTTTACACCACATGCAAGTCGTTATAGTTTTACAGTATTTTCATATGATGTTTTAATTTATGATCGTTTTGTTATTACAGTTTTGGCCATAATATTTAAATAATAATTCTACGAGTATATAGTTATACTATAATAGTCTATACTCTATAATATACTATATAGTCTTATGGTCATCAAGGTCAAGATCAATTATATTTAATGTATTTATTTTTTACGTTTGTTAACTACAGTGGCGCCAAATCGCACTGACAGTCATCAATCATCATTATTATATCGTCAGAGATTTTCGGGATTATATAGATAGTTGTATACTTGTATTGATTATAAACACTCAATGATAGTAAGTAAGTACTTAGGTTAGGGATACGCGATTTTATCAATTAATTGATTGTTTTGATACTATTAACTGAATAATTATATTATATTATGCAGATATAATATTATATTATTATGATTATAATCTATATAAATGCCTTTTATCAAAATAGTATTGGATAAATTTAACTATGCTATTCCTATGTATATATATATATTATACGAGCTGGCTTTTAATATCTACTTCATTTTTCCGTTTTAATCATTTAGAATAAAATATATTAAAGTAACAAAAATGGTTCTTAGATAGGTGCACTTTTGCAGATATAATCAAAATACTACATAGATATAAGTACACTTTTCCTCTATTTATATAATATCATTGATTAAAAAAGTATTTTTAATTATATATCTGAATTATCCGAGTTCTGTTACTACGACTTCGGTTTATTGTTTAATTAATTATAGCTCCCACGATGATATTAAGTAAAAATTGAAACCCATTTTTCTCCCCTTGAAGGTCGAATTTCGAAAAATCCTTTCTTAGGGAGCATCTGTCATCAGAGGAATATTTTTTTTTTAATTTCAGCTTTCTACGATCACTAGTTTGGGTTAAGCATTAACAAGTCAGTCAAGACTTTGATTTATTTAAAATATAAAATTCATCTTATATACAATTTCGATAATAGGTATTTTAAATTAAAAATAACTATTAATAGTCAATATAGTTATTGCAGGGAATGTGCGAAAATTCATTTTTATACGGTTTATGTATCCACTGTACCAGTGGCGTGCCCAAAATTTATAAAGGAGGGATATTTTCCCAAAAATTGAGAAATCACTATAAAAAAAAAAAGTTATTTGTGTAAATTTTACTATGAATCCATAGAAAAAAGCCGGGGGGGGGGATATAACACCATCATCCTCCCCAGTGAGTACGCCTCTGTACGGTACAGTGGTACTATATTGTATATATACTGTATAGGTCATTGCTATTGCAATTTTAGCGCTATATTGTATAGATTATAGAATATAGTATGATGTACGATTGTAAGAAAATTGCATTTATGAATTATATTACTGTAGTGTATAAAAGGATTTCAGAACTATAACATCCATACATATACCTACTGATATAGTGTAAAAACGAACGAAAATATACGTTTTAAACAGAATTTTATATATAGATAATATATAGCTTTAATATTATTTAATGTTTTCACTTTAAAAAATAACAATAATTTAAAGTTACTTTTAAGTAATATAAGTAATAACTAAAGGTATATACGGCAGAAAAATGATTTTTCAGTTTTCAATAATCGAATAAAAAACCTCTCGATCATAATATTATGTACTTGATAAATAACCTATGTAGTATTTTCTACTAAAGAGTCGTTCTTAGTGGTGTCTAAAATTATTTCTCAATAATTTGTATATTTACAGGGAGGTATATAATAATGGATTTGCTCGAGTTTACTATTTGTGCACACATGTGAAGGACTAAAGACGAGATACAATATGAATATATATTGGTATGACGCGTTCTTTTTAAAGACGAATTATAAACAGATGTTTCAACTACGCATTAGAACTTGAAAACAATTTTTTTCTCACTCGCTTGTATATATGCCTACTCGTATATCCATTTCCGATCGAGTTGACTTGAAATTTATTATACCTATTTAATCTTTCATTACCAGTTAAATATATTATTTTTTTATAATTTTATAATGAATCGAATGGAACTTCGAAGTAATATTTTAATTATTGTATAAATACTTATTTTTTTATGCGATAGGTATAATAAGGTACCTATAACATTATTGACTAACATTGACATATTTTATTCTCAATGGTGATATTAGATGGACGACATTAGTCGTCGATGAATAATGAATATATAGGTCTTAGTAAAACAAAAGAACAATCATTAAAGAATTGCCATTGATAAAAATAAAAAATATGTAGGTACACTATGCTAATACTCTCTTTTTTTTTTAATTTCAGCATTTAGTAGTATGTGGTCACTATCATGACAAAAACGCAATAAGTTTCGTGACCATTGCCAAAAAACATTGTGTTAGAAAATTGGGTATTTTTGGCATCCATAAAATTACAATTTCTTTGACGGTTTGAGCTGGCAAAATTGTTTGATCTGCACGCGCCACGCTATCAGGTTCAGAATTTTAGATTAATATATTATATATACCTAATATAGGTATAGATAGGTACACCTATTTTGATAATTCTTATTCTTACATGATACAATACTTATTTAAGAGGATGCTACACACCACACCCATAATAGCGGTATTAAAATACGTTCACACTCTATAATTACAACTTCTCACTAATCACGGAGTTAAAATGTACACAAAATATGAAAGATGAGAATATTTACTATGCCGCAGCGAGTGGAAATTTTTTAAAATTTTAAAATTTAGAAATTTTACGATTTTCAATCACCGATTTTAGGTTTTCAAATAAATATGTTGAAAAAAAAAACTCCATGCTTGAGCACAGTAAATACGCTCATCTTTCATATTTTGTATACATTTAGACTCTGCGATTACAAAGAGAGAGAAGTTGTAGTTGTTTAGCATGAACGTGATTTTTAATAAATATCGTGATAACAAAATAATAAAAAATGGTACTGACACATGACTATTTTTAAATTACTTTTAAAATATAAATAAATATTGTGGGATTTTAATTTCTTATAAAAATTGCCTATATAGTATATATACATACAACGAACCGCTTAATCATCTTAACAAATTATAGTAAAACATTTGTTATAACTTACTTTGCATAAAAATACAATGAGGTTTTTTCGTTAATTACATAATCGTATAAACATGAACAACAATTCGTATTTATTGAATCCGGTGTTTTAAAAAAAAACTTTACCTATGGTTTTTGTTTGTAGGAAATAAGAATTTATCGACAGGGATGTATGTATTATATATACATCTATACGTATATTTTATTCTAATTTCTGACTCGATAATAATAATAAGTAAGTGTCTATTATTCTACAATTCACGCGTTAACCATACACATTATATACTTATATACATTTAGTTAAAAATACAAATTATAAATTAGATCTTGTATGATACGGGAAGGGGGCCAAATAACACCATTGTCCATTTGTCCATCATATATAATATATATATTTCTGCTGTAGGTACATACTCGTATATGTAATACGAATTTCGAGTACGAAAATGTGCAATTTGTATAATTTGTTATAAATAAACGCGATATATCATATTATACGAATGACGCCACTCCTATAATACGTACCACCCATATATACCTATACTATATGGGATTTAATTATAATGTATATAAATGAAAATCGATTTGTGATATTTTCGACGACTTTTCGATTACAATGTCGCGTTTCGTAGCGCTTTTTGTCAGGACGTGTACCCGATTTTTGTTCGGCTCGCGCATATATTAATATAATAATTTTTTGCCGCCCGCGAACACACGCCCCGGGTCGGGGGGGGGGAGGGAGGGAGGTCAAAACCATTTTTTTACTTATATATAACAGATGCTCGTCGCCACTGCTGTATCATGTACAATATATTATAATGTAGTGTACATTGTTGCCCGACATAATCATTATCTCATTGTCGCGCGGTCTCCCAGCTCGGCCCCCGACATTATCATCCCTCGCCGACCGCCTATATAATATATAATTATATATATAACCGAGAATATATTTTATCGGTGTGCGGACTCGAGTGCCAATTGTGTCAACCGATCCGTATTTTTTATTGCCACCGACGAGCAGAGCAATTGTTTTTTTTTTTTTAAACGCAATTTTTTTTTTTTTTTTTTTTTTGTTGTCGAGAGAGATCACCGAACCAAGTCCGCGGCGAACATGTGCGCCCGTGTATATATACATCGTGTGCACGCCGCGACAATAAAGCGCCGTATTGTTCCACCCTCCTTATCGCCGGCCAATTAAACCCTGCGGTACATTATGTATAATATTATACGAGGGATTCTCTCCGGACTCGGCTGCAGTGGTTCATTGACACGCCACCGCGGGACTCGTCGCGTAAACGATCTAGTTGGCAAAACCGGAGGAGAAAAAACGAATTATCAAAAAGGGTTAAAATGTTTTGAGAATTTCATCATTTTAATATAGTGTTACAGTAAATATTATATATGGCGTACCTACATAATTATAATTCTGGCATTATTATTATTTTCCAATTTATACACAAATCGTTTTACTGCGAGTATATCAATAAATTACCTCTGCAAAACACTGACTATAGAATGAATTTTCCTCGAGAAAGCTCTGTATTCAAAAACCATGTAATACCTTCTTCTACCCTAAAAAGTATATACCTAATCTAATTCTATACCTACATAAAAAAATACATTGAAAAACCTATCTGTACATTGATTCAAACATACATACATGCATTCATTATAGATTTATTTATTGATAAATATGTAGAAATAGGTTAAAAATAGAATTTAATATACCATTCAGAATTTACTTAAATTTACAATGTGTTATATAGGTATAGCTAAAGTATATAGGATTTATTATATAAAAGGATTAATTCAAGTGTGGATTTAGAGGGGTGCTTTTACTGCTTTTAGGAGCTGAACACTCGTGTCAACCCCTTTTTTAACGTTTACTATATTATATTTATCTAAATCCTGCAAGTGTCATAATCCTATAGGAATATAATATGTTTTATCATTTTAATATTATCAATTTATTGTAACCGATATGCATGATAAGAATATTAGATTTCATAAACAGCATGATTACGTTTTAAATGCAGCTGATTTGACAATCTTTGATCGATTTCCGTAGTAATGTATACTATATACTTTATAATATATAATATACGACTACGAGTATACGAATCTAGCCAACATTAAGTTGTTAACCTTTTGATGGCTTCAGATTATCTACTAACACTGGAATTTAAGTCAAGGTGATAAATTTGTTCTATAGATTTTCCATTATATCTATATTTATGTTAATGTTAAATATATATATATATATATATATATGTAGGTAGTGTTATCATTCGAGATTCGATATATAAGTACAAATTATTGTATATTTTCACAAATTCACAACCATATTATATAATATATAGGTATGTATTATATATTGAATATATTTTTAATTGAAACAATAGGTAGGTAAATGTTGATTTTTATAAAAAAATTTAATTTTCCAAAAAGTTTGTTAAATTTTAAACATATTTTTGTAATTGTATATATTTGTTGCAAGTCTGATTTGTTTTAAAAAAGCGTTTAAATTTATAATTTATCAGTTAGTCCCAAAATTTAGACATCACATATATAAAATAGTAATAACTAATAGACATGCATACTCAGACGAATTAAATTAATTATAATATAATTTTTTTCTCCTGTTTTTTTAACTGACGCCTCGGGGTGTATGTATAATGTATGTATGTATGTATAGTATATATGTATGTATGTATGTATGTATGTATGTATGTATGTATGTATGTATGTATGTATGTATGTATGTATGTATGTATGTATGTATGTATGTATGTATGTATGTATGTATG
>JAIPRL010007933.1:0-21810 GCA_025469235.1 Pemphigus obesinymphae | reverse complement strand
AGGAGTCCACATTTATAATCTATAAACCTTGAGGCGTCCGGACTATGGATTTAAATATTATAATATTTAAAATCGTGGTCCGGACATATTATATAATACGTTTTAGTTTTAATGTTTTATGTGTCCGAATCTGCATTGATAACACGGACGTTCGGATATGCATTGATAACATGGACGTTTGGGTACGCATACAAAACACGGACGTCCGGGTTTCTAGACACAGCGTTAAAATAAATCAATATTGTCCAATGACCACTGTCATTAATTGGTAAAACTAAAATTAATAAATGTTGCGTTGTGTGATGAAAGTTTCTTTCTATAAATTTCAACAAATATTACAAATCCTTTGAATAATGTGATATTAATGGTAGTTTTATTTTAGGTGTAATTATGTCGTCTCCAGATTCCTTTTTACTGCAGTAGTGGTTCCTAGCGTATGATATCAACTTTAATTGCTAATTTTTAAATTTACCTCCATAAATTGCCTGACATAGCAACTTGGAGACAGAATAGAAAAACTTGTTTAAAAAACAATTAGGTACTGATAAACACCGTTTGTATTTCTCCTGCCTTGCCAAGTTAACTAGTGGCCACTTTACTAACATCTGGTCCAAAAGTTACTGGTTATAATAATCAAATTGGTACAATCACTGAATCATCTATATTTGTTTAACCAATTAACTATAATCCACTCTACTAAAATATTCAATATACTTTGGGTTATCACTATAAGTAGTGCAGGTATAAAATTTTATTTTATGTTCATAGACTTTCTGTAATTTTATAGACCATTATAGCACGGATTATATGAATAGTATATAAACTGTGATGCTAGTTAAAATCCATTAAGAGAATGTTATTTTACATAATTTATGTTATCATGTAGGTACTAATGTCTAGTAGGTTATTGTATATCAATATTAAATAAAAAAAATGTATATCTAAGATAAATTGGTCTTATAAGTTGTGACTAAGGAACAGATTTATATGTAAATGCATATATTTATTAGAATAAGCTATTTGAAATCTAATAAGAAATGTGCACAATTTATATCATTCTTATAAAAATAACACTAATTTTATATTGTATATTTTTAACTTTTTCACTTTTTTTGCATATTTATCATTTTTAGTGTTTATTTTTTAGATTTTCAAGTATTCTTATTTCCAGCTAACTTTTTTAAGTTTGTCAAATTACTGTTTGAATAAAAACCATTTTAAAATCTCCAGTTTCACAACTTTCCAATATATAATAAAGTATACTATCAAATATTTATTTTAGAATATTATTTTGTCAATCTTCAATTGGCCTACAACACGTTTGGAAAATAAAAAGACTAGGTACCCATTCAATAATTTTGTTGTTGTAAAATTATCAAAAAGTTCATTATTTTTAAAATTTTTGTAATCCGTTTTTTTTTTTTTTGTTTACCATAGCCATTTAACCAAATTTAATATAGGTACCTAGTTATAATAGTTGGGTATTTTAGAGTTTTTAATATTAACATTTATTATCAAGTTCCTATTAGCTGAGTCATTTGAAAGAAGGTAAAGTTTATTTACCATTGTTTTAAATAAATTTGTAAAAATTAGTTAAAAACTCTAGAAGCTAGGATAATGTAGAAGTACCTATGTGGGTTTCCAAATATCTTGGTTACTCCCCAGAGAATCGTCCAAAATACGCCACTGAGTTGTGTAGTACCAATATTTAAGGGTAATGGATATGTAAAAGAATGTCGGAATTATAGAGGGATAGAACTTATGAGTTACAGTATGAAGATTTAGTAAAAGACAAGGGCGGATACAGGGGGAGGCAATGCGGATAATTGCCTCCTCCCGTTCACAAAAAAATTGGAATAAAACGGTGTAAAAAATAGGTTAATAACCCTTTTTTTTTGCTTTTTTTCTTATAACTCATAAATTGCCTGGACGTTAAGGACCCCTGTATCTGCCTCTAGCAGAAAGATAATAGATAAGAGAGAAGGAGTGAAAAGGGAAAATGTGGGTTATAATAATGATATTTTCCTAGTAATTCTCAAAATATTGTTTCTAAAAATATGCACATTTCATAGAGTATATGTGTATTTTACTCAGCCATGGATACAAAGTGGAGGACATACCCCAAAAGTCTTAGGTATGTAGGAAGTACCTACATAAATTGTGTAATAACTTCTTCAGACTAAAATATTATACTTCTCTCAAATTTCGATTTTATATAAATATTTACTACATACATATACAATGTACATATATAAAAATCAGCTAGACTAATATTTTGTAGTTAAAAGTTCAATTTAGTGTCATCGTGGTATTTTCATTATGTTCGATGATTGCGGGTGCCGGATTTAAATTAAATGTTCTGAAAAAGTATAATTTACCAAAATAATGGAAGTGCATAAACTCCGACCCCTCTGTCCCTAGTACCTATAGATGATTTTGATTTTTATCTGTTAACTAGACCATTTTTACCCCTAAATATAGTTAAAATATATAAGGGTTATATAAATTGTTGATTCTCAATATTGTTATGGCTTATCTTCCTCCCCCCATGAAAAAATTTCAAAATATGCTACTGAATATGACAGTTGGAGGAATTTTGACAAAACTATTGTTAAAACTATTACACTTGGAAAATATTATATTGCCAAAAATTCAATTATAGGTATATATAGTTGCAATTACTATATAATATATGTTAGAATTTCAACCATATTATATGGTTGAAATTTTAACCATATAATATAGTTGAAATAACTATAATAAGTAGATGGAATTACTAGTTTATATGGTTACATTATCAATGTAGTAAAAAAATGCAAAAATAACGGACATGGTCTCAAATCAAACCTTTGACTAGCACACTCCTATAGCCTATGAACCTACGCCTTAATCTACCTACCTAACACTAACTCATATTAGTGAAGAATAAATATTGACTACTTAACCATAGTAATGTATAATATTATAATATACGTATCTACCCACGACAATAATATTGTTCGATATATTAATTCTAATAATAATATTATTAATTATTTAAGATTGATATATTATTATCTTTATTATAATTTTATTGCATTTATAAATATATATATATATATATATATATATACACAGATATATATAATACTTTTATTATTATGGGAAACATTAAATTCGAGATAGAAAATATATTAATAATATTTCCACAGGCCTTATACTTAATACATACTATTATATATATATTTTTAATCAAACTAGTTGTTACAAAATAATACATTTTCGAGTCCTATAAATATATTTTCTTGTTTATTTATATGGGTAGATATGTACCTATATATTGTATTATATTTTTATAGGTACCTATTTTTAAATAGATAATTGAAATATATTAGGTAGGTATTATCTATAATAATTAGTAGCAAGTAAGCAGGTTACTATTGTGTAGTAAGTTCCTATCTACAAAATATAATCAATAATAATCCTCTTTTATAATAAAACTGTACCTATACTAATAAAATTGTGTCTAGAAGCCCGTATGTCCATGTATTTTTTGCGTACAAAATAATATATTACCACCGCTTGTAATACCATTCAATAGACAATGAATTTTCGATTGATTTGTCCACATTGCGATTAACATATAAGTTATAACCATCGTCCAACATTTCAAGTCCTTATAATCAAACTCAACTTTGACCACAAAATTAATCTTGGCTGCTATTTTTCTGAGTAGCATAGTAGAAGGATCAAGAAACAAAAAATTAACTTAATAAGGAATGAATGAGTTGGGTACCAATTTAGAAACAATAATACCTAATGGTAAAATATGTAGCAATCATATAAATAAATAAATAATAATAATAATAAATTAAGAAGTTTATTTATAATAATTAAGTAGTATACAAATTGTTAAAAAAAAAACAATCAATAAATATATATCATAAAAATATAAATATTAATTTATTAACATATTATGTAGGTAAGTAGGAACATAGAATAGGCATTAACATAACTTAGGTATATAAATATTTAAAATATGTTTAATTAAAAGTATTACAAATTAAGTAAGTAGGTAATAAATATCATAATGAATATAAATATTAACATAAATTCTAGTCTAGATAATAGGCACCTATTCAAAATATGTTTAGGTACCTATATAATATATTTACAAGATAGGTATGTCAAAGAATGAGTTACTTTTGACTAATATAAGTACATCCATTAGGGGCAAAGTGAAATTTACTTGAGCACTGTTCTATTGATTTATTAATATTTAGACATATCATGGTTTTGTCCAATTGTACTCCATAAGCTTGAACATGTTCATAATATTTAGATGTAATAAATGTGTTACAAATTAAATAGGGGTAACTATTATCAGGTAAAAAAAAATATATATTTAATTAGTACAAAGAAAGGCATATTCTGACATATCAATTATTAGAGTAATGTTTTTTAAAGAATATTTTATATTTTTCACTTCTACCCATGTTACAAATTTAGCATGTGTAAAATCAATATTTGGGCTATTAATTAAGTTACTCTTAATATTATTAATATATTATATATAAGTTATTATTATATATATAATAAAATAATAGAACTGACCTTAGTTATTCGAAAACAATGTTCAGTCATTCATAACTCATAAACATTTGACATTTGAGCTTTAATTTTTAGAATATATTATACCTATTATGTACCTAGTCATATTATAATAGGCCATTATCGTTTTTAATTACATACATTTTGTACCTACCTTGCGTGTTAGTTTTCTGTTGAAAACTCAAGTTTCTTAAATAATTTTGACTACAGATCTCGACCCATGTAAAATGTATAAAGAAATAACTTTTGAACTATAAGTAAAGTTAGTTTTTGGTTCTCGTTGAAGATGATAACATAATTATTGTTGTAATACGTATAACTTAAGTAGTTGTATAACTTATAATAATTATATAGGCACCCACGCAGTTAAAACTGTATTATTTTTGCGATTTTGGGTTTATTCCTAATAAATCTTAAATATAAAATATATACCTAAGTACCTATTTACCTAGTTTTAAATTTTAACAGAACTTAACCAATAATTTTTTGTCAAAAAATGTTCATTTTAATTCAATCACACCGACATGATGTATAATTTAATAAACATTTTAAAATCGTGTGGGTATACTCGTAAATTCTTCATTACTTAGGTATCTACTCGATTAAATTATACTTTCAAGTGTCTTTTAGATCGAGTCACATTTAAAAATATTTCTTTAAAAATTGCTTCTATTGTTCTCTCGTTCACGTTGTAGAGAATTCGAATCTTTTCAAAATTAAAAATAATGTGTTCATATTATGACGTTTTGGTTGAATTAGTAGATATCGTGTATTTGAGTGAAATTAAGACATTATTTCGTAGTTTCCAAATAAATCACTAACATATACATATAATAGTTCCCATATACCTATAGCTGTTACATTTTCGATACAGGTTACTAAAGCCATACAAAAACAAGAAGATTCTACTTAAAATCGTGTGATGTCAAAAACATTTTTTAAATCTTTATTTTGGCGTTTGATGATAAAATAATAACCAAATTCAATGGCGGCTCGTGTGTAGGGGCGACGGGGTGATCGCCCCCTCTAAAATTTTAACAAATTACTTATTAACAAGTTAGGTATTGACAAAAATATTAACAATTATTTATATTTAATTAATTGTAATGCATTTTCAAAATATTATTAGGTATCGCTTTTCAAGTTTATCGTTCCCAATATTTTTAATAATTATTTATCAATACTTAACAATAAAAATATGTTACTAGTATAGGACTATTTTTAATTACTTCTGAAATAAATTTAAATATTTTTCAAACATGAGATTTTAATTTTTTTTTTTTGGTATTATCAAATCAATTGAGGAAAACATTTTGGAGAGAACCATATTAGGGATATTCAGTTTTATTTTTCAAATAAACAGTTATTAAAGTTCAAAAAAGTAAAAATAATTATATATTAAAACTACAATAATTTTTAATTAATAAATTAAAAACTTGAAATGAGATTCACTCCAAGATGTTTCTCTCTGTTGATTTGATAATACCTAAATGTTATTACTCTCAAATCGCTTTATGAACCCGTTTTAAGAGTTTTGGGTAAATATATTTTTAAACCAATATCGCGTGAATATTTTTAAATTGTTAGATTTTCAATTTCTTAAAACTTACCTACATAGAACCCTTTAAAAATAATTGGAACGTCCCCTTAATAACAAATAATGGATATACTCGTATATTTTATTTTAGTAGGTACCTAATTAATAATATCATAATACCCATTATAAAATAAGCTTATCTATTGTAGAATATGGATACCTATATTTGGGTACCTACGTACTATTATCGTATTAGTGGTAGGCGAGCGTATAGCAACTATTTACCACGACTCTAGATACTATAGTATCTATAGCCGTGGTAATTACTAAAAAGTAAATCGTCAAGAATGATATCATTATTGGCCGTGTTGGGTAGTAAGTAACGTAACGGAAGTTACGTTTTTGAATAACGTTATAATAATTTCGTTATTTAATTTTTGTAGTAACGTAAGAGTAACTATACCTACGTTATAGTTATTTATAAGTAATTTTATAACATAAAGCGTTACATTTTTATAAATAAAAAATAATAAAATAAATTCTAACAAATTCGTCTAAAACTGACGATGGTACCTAGGTATATGAAAAGCAGATGTATTAATGATTGTATGCTTTTATAATACGTAGGAGTAGGCATGGATATTACATTTCATACGATTATATAATCAGAAAAAATAAAGACATTTTCGGCATTTTAAAATATTATTTTTATTTTTATGAATCTTGTTGGCTACTTCATTTGCTACCTACGAGTCGAACCAAGAATCTTGTGTGCCGAAATACGTATTTCGACCACTGACTACTACCATGTTATATTATTTACGAGAGTCAATAAAATAGAAAAATACTTTAAATAGAAAATATGTTTAATGTTTATAAGATGATACCCATACCTATATTATAATAATATATAACAAAATACATAAATGAACATTAAATTGCCTATACTTAACCCCTTAAAAATAGGATGTGTGGCGTCTTCATAAAGATCATGGGAAATATCTTATTTATATACATTATATTTATATATATATATTTAGCCGTGATTAAGATCAATTAAGTTGTTTGTTCATTATTGATGGGAGGAAGGGTAGCCACCTACTGCACTGTTGGAAAAAAATATCCAACCTCCCCCCCATTTTTCCATCATTGATTACAGGTACCTATAATAATACTATGATACCTATACAACTTACAGTGGCAGTATAAAAAAGTATACTAAATTTTATAGAGGAAGACTAAAATATTAATACGCATAGATATACTAACACCCAGAAATAATTTTAAAATTTCATTTTTATTTAGATTGTATATAACAAATTCAGTTCAAGGTATATAAAATGTAAATACCTATAACAATGAAATAATTGATAGCTGCTGTATAGGTTTGTATTTAATCAAAATAAAATAACTTCTCGATAACTAACTTCAAAAAATGTTTGGTCTTGGGAGATGCGACCCGGTAAAGTGTATTTTCTTGGAAAAAATTATTTGGTAATTATATATACACTTGAAAAAATCAAAGTTAAAATGACTATAATATAGTAATATTAACTAAAAGACTAGAGTCGTGATTACTAAAATATTTTAGTTATTGATTTATTGTTAAAACGAGTCAACGCATAGTTTACTATGTGCGTCAAGTTGGCTGGCTAAAGCTAGCTGGTTAACATTTAGCTGATAAGGAAAAAAAATACTGTGTACGTTTAGTTGCCTATACGACCCCAATACTTGAGTACAACATTTATTGATGGTAACCAAATAGTTGATGCTGTTTAATGTATTTATATTTTATACATGATTACATCCCAATAAATAATTATATTTCACCAAAAAAAAAGAAGACGCGAGCACTAATAGTCGATGTTGAAAACAGAATAAATTATTCCGTCACCCGTCCAATATCCATATTCTTAAATCATGTAAAAAAATATATTTATATCATTAAATTAAATTAGGGGAATTTTCCTATTAATGACAATCAGAATTTTATTACCTCTGAACAAGTGAAATAATATGGTAAGAGTAATAAATTATATAGTTTAGTCAACTTTTATGTTTAGTCGGAAGAACTAAAATAAATTATTTGAATTCTAAATAGTTAAACCAACCATATAGTATGGTAAATACTGCAACTATATAAAACAGTAATTATATATTTATATAAGGCTATTATAACTATAACTTATAGGTTAGGTTAAGATAGGTAAATTTAAGGTAAATATTTTTTTAATTTACTTTATTTTATATTTAAAATAAGCTTGAGCACTTGTGACTGTTATAATCCTAAATCACAGAAATTATACACTTTTACTGCGTATATACGTATTCCAATAATTATGTTGCCATTTTTAACCCGAACTAAAAACAAAAAAATCAAGTATTTTGTTCGCATTGAAAATGACAACATTGTTGAATTACGTATACACAATTAAAAGGGTATGATTTTTGTGATTTGGGTTTATAATAATTTATAAAAAAAATTTAACTATTAAAATACATTTTAAAACTAATTTAAAAATAGTCCCATATCCATACCACTTTTTATTGCCATGTAATTACTGCATTTATCCAGAAATATGTTAACGATAAAGAAACAAAAAGGCATTTTAGAGGTCAAGCATCTATTATAAAATATATAAAGGACAATGTTTTGTAGATCACATCATGGCTATTTTTCGGTATTATAATTGTATTGTTGAATATTTTATGTATGAAATACATTTCTTACTTTTTTTAATGATATTAAACTTTTTAGTAATTAATATTTTGCAGAAATATTGTTTTTTATATATTTTATAATTAGTTTTATAACTGTAAAATCACTAAGAGGTCATTTAATTTGTTTTTTTGTGAACATGTTTTTACTACCTACTGAAAGTCATTGATGTTAATTTGGTTCGAGATTCTGTGGCCAAATGAATAGGTGCGTGAAACATATCAGTCAATTGAGAATAGAACTCATTGGGAAGACATTAGACAACTAAAATACATAGTTATAATAATCAGTAAATTTAGTTTTAGTATTATAGTAATTTAAACTAAAATTAAATAATTAAATATTATTGGTAATTTTAATTGTGAATACAGCTGTATAATGATAATGACGACAACTGTCTAATTATATAGATCTAATTTTTAGTTAAATCAACTTTAAAACCAGTTGATTTAACATTACTGATTCTTGTTGCATGTTTCATTTAATTACATTTTATAAGGTCCGCCAAATTTTAAATGGGCTAAAGAATATAATGTTCGAACACGATACTATAATAACAGTAAAAATAATTTTCATGGATGTGGAGTTTGAATAACTCATGTTATAGCCTATAGAGTATATAATAGAGCCTATATAGATATTACATTGTTGTTTTGAAATTTTAAAAACCTGGCAAATAGACCGAAATTTAAAAATTTTTTTTTTAAAACATAAATAAAAAAAAAGTTTAATAATTTTAAATTATTAATTGGTAATAGATAATTTATTATAATTATAAATAAATAATAATTAATAATAGATATAATAATATAATATTGATTAATTTCAGTTTTTTTTTCGGGTGTGCGAGCTTTTAGGCAGGCTAATTTTAACATTTCACCAGGTCGTTTTTCATTCCAATGCCACGAAAATACTACTTTAAAATAGTAAATAAGCAAAAAAAAAAAAAAACATAACTTTTTTTAGTCGTCGCATTTATAACTATGGTGGCGTATTTGAGCATTTGGCGAACCATTTTCTAAATTAGTAGTAGTGCCGTTACACACCCTAACCCCCCCCCCCTAAATTACACGTCTTATTAATAATTTCTATATAATATAAATTGATTTAATTAGTGTAATCGAATGAGTAGTTCATACACTTTATACTACGATATTTATACTCATATACTAATTTTAGACATATTTCTATATATTATTCTGAAAATGTACCTACCTATATAATTTTTTTTTTATAATTATGCTTATATTAATAAATAGTAAATAATACGAATTTCAATAATTTAAGGAAATACCATATAAAATATGACGTCTCCGACACGTATGATAAGTGTGTATAAATGTTATAATTATATAATATAGAATGCGGCATTTTCGTAATTTCGTTAGCGCTTAGTTTTATCGGACTCCGTCGCCATCTTGGCGTATCGCTGCCAGACCGTTATTAGGTCAACCGCCCGCGGCGACCCACCCCCATAAGCTGCAGCCAATGTGGCGTTAATCTTTTTGGTGCACGATGGACCTGCGGGCAATGTCGCGGCAGCCGTGGTGTATTGTAACCAATATTTGATCTTCTGGTTGCAGTGGCGCTTTCTGACGGTCGTCGGCGTGCTCTGACCCGACGATGGTTCCTCCGAATCATGGTGCACCGTGGCCATCTGCAGTTTGGCCTTGAGACTATCCAGGAAACCGGGCGGCGGGAATTCCGCCTGTCTGTCCGCGCTCGGCTTGCGAAACTTGCACCACGGGTGTATAACGACCACCAAATTCTGCTTCGGTTCCATCAACCAGTCGGTGACGTCGCTGGGGGCATATTTTGGTACGGCTACACCGGACGCGACGGACGTGGCTTTGCTAATCACTGTCGTGCTAGGGCCGGCCACTTCCTCCACTGCGCCGTTGGCCGCGCCATCGACGACGCCATTCGTTGACGCCACATCCGTTTCCGTATTCACTTCCACCTCCGCCATCGGCACAGCCACTGGTACCTCTGACACCACTGCCACCGCCGGTGCAGCCTCCACTGTTGAAGTTGAATTTTTCTGAGACAAAACTAAAATGACGCATATATAAAACTTTGGAATTTAACAGTCTTAGCTTTGAGAGCTTTGGGATTCAGTATAGAGATATTGTCCTCCACACCCCATAATCATAGATTCATAGACCTAAAAATACTTGAGAAATTCTCTTGAAAATGTGTTTATTATGTTAATACAGCAATAAATATTAAATACCTATCTATAATCAAAACTTTGGAAAACGATAATTAAGAATTAGTTATTTAGATTGATTTGCAATAGAAATATATTTTTAATTTTAGATTATAAGTAGGTATAGCGAGAAATGTATTGGTTTTACAATTATGCTTTTTATATATCTATGTAAATATAGAAGGAGAATACGTAGAAGGACTAAAGTTACAGTATTTTGATAACAAATTCGTTCTAGTTAATCTTTTAAAGAGGTAATTTTTCGATTTTCTTAAGCGTTTTCGTAAGCGTTACGAAAAATTACAAATTTTAACGAAAAATGTCCAAAAAACTTGAAATTCACCCCATATATTTACCACCCTAACAGCACAAGATAACTACTGGGACCATTACAATGGGACTGGTCGGCCGAAATGGAAACACCCGTTTGGTTCTCCTTTCGGTTCCGGGAACCGTAATTGATAGGTGTAATGTTCGATCTACGCTTATCCCGCGGATCACGTTCCAGGACCCAAATGGGCCGTTCTTTTACTCCTATTGGACTCAGAATAGTAGGTTAGAAAAAAAGTGGTCCGTTTGTGATTTATCAGACAATTTGAATCATGTATTACCGATCCTTTATTATACCTTCCTAGAAGGTGCTTTTCTTTCTGTAAATTTTACATAAAATCTTAATTTCGTCGACTGGGTTTGAAAATTACAATTTTAAATGTACATGTTATATAAATATTAAAACATAAAATTAACATAGTAGGTAAGTACCTACTAAAGTGGCATAGAAGTATTTGATAACTACTTTGTGCTATCAGGTAAATCAAAATTTTGAAATGAAACCAATTTCATTTTTTTGTAATTTATTTGTAATGATTTGTAACCATCATTTTGACATTTGTAAACGGCTTTTTTAAATTTTCTAAAAAATGACCTATCTATATTATGACGATATATTACATATCGGTGATCAGTTGCCAGTGAGTTGTTAATTTGTCCCCAAATGCGTCTACTAATAATTTATTTATAAGTAATTTATCATTGGAAACAAATGCAGTTATGTAAAAAAACGATTAAAACTCACTAAAAATATGTAGGTACCTACTTATTTTAATGTGATGAATTTGAAAAATTTCAGTATAAATGTCACACTTGCTTACTTTGGAAGTCATATAACTTATATAACTATATAATATAGACAATAAGAACTTGAAAAAAACCGAATTTTCCAAAAATGTATTTTACTTAAACAATGTTCAAAATTTGACAATTCAAAAAATTCATTTTTAAAATCAATGTATTTTTTAATGCTAAGAATGATAACAAAAACAAATTTGGACTATCTTTCATACTTTGGAACTTATAACCAAAATTGCATCAAAATAACTCATTTTTCGAAAATGTTGTGTATCCTCGTTAAAATACTCAATTTTGACAAATAAAATTTTTTTAAAATAAATATATGGTTTTTAATATCAAAGTTTTTTTATTGATGTAAAAATTTGACGTTCTACTTAGTTTGGATGTTATAGCGATTTCAAGTTTTCAGGTATACAAGTACACATGTTATGTATCATAGTATTATATATAATATGCATAGTGATCCATAACGCTGTTATACCAGACAAAATTAATAACTCCGCAGTAAACCAATATTTTTGAATACTAAATTTTGGAAAATAATGAATACAATGATTAAAATTTGGTGACATCTATTTGAAATTTTTTTTAAAAAAATCAATAAATACAATTACTTCCATATTCAATACATACCATCCCCAGTATTCTATACGACGAGCGAAGTGCTTCAATTTTATATGTATATTATAAAACAACAATGAATTATTTCAATATAACTCATTCCTAATATTCGTAGATATATATAAAAATATACGATTTTCATCAATCGTGATAATATTTGTAAAATATAGAGAAATTACAATTATTTAAATACCTATTCTATTTAGAGGATTAACCATAAACGTAGTAGTAGAAAATTAGAAAACAAATGTAATAGATGCATTTTTTTTTTTAAATTGATCAATAATATTTTAGAATTAATTGTTGGTAATAAAGGATTATAGATTATAAAAAATACAGTATAGATTTAAACTCTGAAATACTTAATACTTAACATTTAGGATTTATCATTTTACTGTTGGAGAGAGTATGTTGAATAAGCGCGTTGAAAAACCAAAAATACACGATTTAGATGACTTTTTTGAATTTTACATGTATACATGTATATTAACCAAGTAACAAATAAACTTTCAAACGGACGTCGTACGCACGAGTTTTAATGAGTTCGGTATGGGAAATTTTACTGACATTTTTAGAAAAATTAGAATCTAATAATGTACAAATATTTTAATATATTTTTAAGGTAATTTAAAAATAGTCTTGTGTTAATACCTAATAAATTTTTTGAATAATTATAGATTACATTGACATTATTATTATTAAAATACAAGTTAATGTAAAAAATTAACTCGACTAAATTAAGTTAAATTAATCCAAAAGCCTTCGGTTAAAAGTTAATAGCTAACAAAAATTAATTTCAACTCATTAAGCATAAAGTTAATACGAAAAGAAAAAAAACATTGATTGTTCACCATTGTTAAAATGTAATATAGTGCAATGTGGAATTTATAATTCATATACACGCACAGAATTATTTATTATTTATTATAATTACAAAAAAATATGAATTCTATAGTGTTACTATAAATATTATTTAAACAAAACCCATTGTAAAAGTTACATAATAAAATTTTTTCTAACAACGATAACAATATAATATATAGTGAAGTAGGGTTAGGTACTATATAGGTACCTATAGAATAAATGGGAAGCAAATGGTAATACATTTTTGTAATATTTTAAATAGATATAATTAAAAATAAATTAATAATAATAATTATAATTTGTTATAAATATTATTTGATCTTTGTATATTATATAATATCGGTTTTTGGTATAAAAAGCCTGTCAGCAAAAGGCGGAAGTGATATAGATGTATTGAACTAGAATGCTATGATAAACCATTTATATCCATAAAAAGATTTTGAGTGAACTTCAGTAAAATATTATTTTCAGATTTATAACAATATTCCGTTATTTTCAATAATTTTCTTTATGCTTAAGAAAACTACCGGGGTAATCCAAAATTGATCTTTTTTTAAAATATTATCTACATAATATTTCCTATCAGAATTTTCCCAAAAATTCTACTCGATTTCTTTTGATTCAAAGTGTGTATGTATAGGCTTAAAACAAATCAAATTTAAAATGTTTATAAAAATTATTGAAGTGGTAAATATTTTTTGAAATTTTCAAGATTTAAAAGACTATAGATCAGCAGTTCTCAAACTTTTATGAAGGCGGTTCATGCCTTCATAAAAATGAAAATAAAAATTTCTCATGCCCCCCATCATTAAAAGTTAAAAATATCATTCATATACAGATGGTGGAAATTATTCCGTAGATAGGAAAGTTTATTGTTATTATTTTGGATTTTAAAGAGAAGATAATTTAAAATTAAAATTAAAATTTTTATAAATTATTGTAAAATTCTATAAAATAAATACCTAGGTACATGTATTGTGTAATCAATATACCTACACAGCCATAATCACATATAATTCATTATAATTTATAATTTATGGATTTGTAAAATACTTAAATCGATTTTTTTTTACTTCAAAACAATTCACAAGTCGCCACTCAGTCACCTATATATGCTATATTTTATGGTTATTTTTTGAAACTCACATTTCAGTTTTGAGTCCGATTCTTCGCTTTCAAAAATGGACACTAATCGTTGAAATTTTAAAGACGATTCGTTTATGGCTTCTTTGGTTATCATTGTTACATTATGTTTGTTTTTATACAGTTTAATTCTATTAGCACTGTAGTTATCGGACATGGCTGATTATGAAGGTAGTATAATTAAAACGACAAACTACTTCCGAGGTCTGACTTTGAATGAACGTAATTGATTATTTTTAACAAGCTTATTATGCCATTAACTGTTTATTATGATAAGTGGGTATAATGTAATAATATTCCTACCTTTTCCTCCTCGTTCGAACTGATAATAATTTCTACCCCAGTGATTATACCTACTTATAATCATATGAGAGGTATGTTTCTGATTCAATAGTTTGTTTTTTAATTGTTTTGATATTACGCACGCAACCTACAATTATTATTGCTAACTCACAAGTCACAACGTAATAATGTTTTGAAATATTAATCAATTATATAAACTACCTACTATTGGATATATATATAAGGTTGGCCATCGTGTTAATTATACTACCTATAATGCATCGTGTAACAAGACTATTTAATAAATGTATTTAAAAATAAAAATTCTAATTTGCCATTTTGTTAATTTGATTTTTAGAAAAATGCTGGTGGTAAGATATTTGACCAATATTTAATCATTTATTTTTATTTTTAACAATTTTATTAAAATGTAAATATTTTTCTTGCTTATCAATGTTAGTTAATCAAAATGAGTGCCGAATACCATAATCTGTTTTTGCCTATTAGATGGTAAATTATACTAAATAATAGTTTTATTATTAAAACCACATAAATAATATTTAAATATTAAAAAATCGAAAAAATTATTTACATTTTTACAAACTAAAAAAATTGTGAAAAATAAATTACTGATGTTTGGTAAACAATTTTACCACCAAAATTTTTAAAAAAAATAAAAAAAAAAAAAATATTATTTTGATCTTTTTCAAATAAAATTTGAATTCAAGATTTTGAGCGGAACGAAGAATCTATGGTTTTATAATTTGATGTTCATATTTTTTATTTAGGTATTTGCAAACAAATTTTCGGGTATAGAAGGATCGAGTAAGTAAGAGGAATACGAAATGTTTTTGATAGAAAATTTGTTCTATACCTAGGTACGGTACCTACTTTCAAGTGGTCATTTTTTGATTTTCCTAGTTGTTTTCTTAAGCGAAAACTATCCTTTATAATGGAAAATTGTTTATAAATGGAAAAATAACAAATAAAGATATCATGGTTAGTATTACTAAAATAATAATATGAACCCATTATTCTAAAATAATATTAAATAAATTTTAAAATTAGAATGCATTTTTTTGGTAATAGTTAGTACCTATATAGTTATGTATTTTACACCGAGCTCGTGCTCAAAATCGTATCATTGCTTTTAATTTTAATATATCTGCATGACTTACAGTATCCTACCCTACGAGCGAAGGTGTCTCGATTTAAATGTACTACTAAATATTCTTATTGAATAACTGGATTTAAGCTAAATTTATCGGAATAGCTATACAAAATAATGACATATCATTTTTGGGAAATTTTCAATTTTTTAATTCTTTCGGACTCTGTGCGCGCGTGCGTAATACAACTTAATTTAAAAAAATTTACATTTGATTTAAATTGAACATTATTTTTTAAATAATTTTAATGGTTTTAAGTCCAAGATTATAGCCTTTTAAAATTGTAAAAAGTAAATTTTTTTACCATTTAAGTGGCTGTAACTTAGTCAATATTGGATTTAGAATCATGGTTCAAACTTTACATGACAAACTTAATGGAAAAAATTTTACTATTTAAATTTGGTATCGAACAATTAAAATGTTTTCCTTTAACATATATTAAGAGAAACCAAGTTTTTTTAGATTCTGAGGGTAGCGAGGGAGCTAGTGGTTTTATAATGACGTTTATTTTTATTATTTTTTTTTTCTCTGTTAACAAATTTACTACCAGAAGAAGTGCTCCGATGTTTACATGCTTACATGGTTTCCTGTAGGAAATTTCATCTAATTGGTATTTTAGAGAGGTAATTTTTTGATTTTCTCAATAGTTTATTAATGCGAAAAACTACTAAGAATTGATGAAAAAACGGCAAATATACGGAGATTTTTCATTTCTTCATAATTTCAAAAAAAAATGACTTGAAAATCTTGAAATTTTTATCCAATATTTAGTTTAGTAATTTATTTACGTTGATTAAGTTTTGTTAGTTTGTTTTTTTGCAATTTTGGGCTATTTATAGACATTTTAGTTTTCGAGGTTTCTAAGTCCTAAAAGGGGTAATTTTGGGTTTTAAGGCCTGAAACTTTTATACAGCGTTATATATACATTACTCTAACCAAATTCAAAAAATCTCAAAAATCCGTAGTCACAATTTTTTTTTCATAGTCGTTTTCATTTTTTCGACAAAATGATTAATTTTGAGGTATTTAAGTCCAAATAGTTGGTAAAATGATATTTTAAGACCTGAAAAAATTTAATATTTAGCATAAGGTCACACTAAATCATATTTATTTCTACATTTGATCTTCAATGTAATGTTAAACATAGGTAGGTAATGAGTAGGTATGTAATTAATATTAAGAGTTATGTATACTACACCGAAGCTACGCTCAGAATCGTTTTATTGAATGCAATGATTTATCATTGCTTTCAAATGCAATACATCCACCAAGAGTGTTCTATCCAGTAAGCGGAGTACATCCACCCATAGGTACTTATACCCAACGAGCGAAGTGCTTCCACCCCCTACTGACCGGCTTTTTTAATATGAAATAGTTGTGACAAAGTCAATTTGTTACACCATATACTTAAAGAGACTGAATTATTTTAAAGTTACAACCTTTAAAAATTGTAAAAAATCTATATAAATGGTTAATAAAAGGTTAAAATGTTGAAAATGTCCTACAAAATATGATATTTCTGTATCTCCTATATCTATTTCCACAGACATAATTTAAAAACAAGATCATCATTAAAGTACATTTAAGACATATGGCTGCTAATTTATATATATTTAATTAATATTTATAGTTATTTCTTAGAGGGAGTTCAATAAAGCCAAATTGTGCTTGAATAGTAGTAAATTTATTTTTGATTACCTACCTATGTGATTTGATATATATATATATATATTATTTGTGGAAGTCCAGAGAAGATTTAAAAGGTGAGTGAATATGAAAATGTTCAGAATTAAATAAAAGCCGTCCACTCTACCAGCCAGTGGCATTAAGCACACGCTTACTCAAGTGCGTACGGCCATAGATTAAATATATTTAATCTATGGTACGGCACTCTCCATGGTCGTGTTTTGTTCTCTCCGTGTACGTGCGCGAGAACTTTCTTTACTTCGGTGATCCTTTGTGATAGTTTCATTTCAAGTTATTTTGCTCTTTTTTTGTTGTTGTTGATCTTTTGTGATAGTGACACTTTACTACTAAGTGCGCATGAACTTTTCTTAATTTGTTCAAAATAGCATTGGATCGGATGCCTTCTGACAGCCATAATATTGTCATTCGAGCTGACAAAACACCTGCCAGTGAACACACGAGGAGGTTTAATTCGCCCACCATTGACGAAGTGGCTGTTGTCATTGTCGGAGAAAATTTACAATCTAGAGATATTGTGCTTCATCGTCGGAATAATGATTTGAAACGTGTATCTGAAACACACAGTTATATATAACTCGAGTTTATACAATGAATTATTATATATGTTATACTATTTATGTAGTTAATATAACTCATTTATAAATATTTATTTAATTTTTAATAAAATAAATTCCACCAGATCCACTGTTCACAGCTTCTATCAAAGTGTCGTACGCAATTCTTTGTTGTTGACCCGGTAGACTTCGTATTGCCTCAATCGATAAATAAAAAGCTAAACTTTTGTATAAAAAAAACTTAAAACAAACAAAAGGAATCCGTAATTATTAAAAAAAAAAAATGTTCTGTATGAATGAGGTTTTATTATTATTTTCAATTAATTACACATGATTTTGCTTAAAAATAGTCACGTCACAACAATGAGATACTTACAAAACAGAGTTTTCCTGACATGTATGTCAATTGTAGATTTTGATCGGAGGGAAGAACCCTTTGTTTCACAATGACGTTTATTTTTATTATTACTAAAAACTAAATTTCTAGTAGGAGTTATGTAAGAGTCTTGGGGTGAAGTTGTAATAGAAAGTTCATTATAGTTGGTACTGTAAAAAGTTGTTTTCGACTTTCTCATTAGTTTTCTTTAGTGTTAAGGAAAATTACTAAAAATCATTATAGGCGAATTAGAAAATAATTATGCTTGAGACTTACAGATTTCCACTAAATATTTACTGTAGGTAACATTGTATTGATGTGTATTAAGTTTTGACTTTTTTTTTTAAATTTATAGAAAGTTTTGAAATTCAATTATTTATTGTATATAATATACATATTTTTCGATAGGAGTCGAATTTTCATATACAGAGCTTTCTAATAGAAAATTTATTCTAAATGCTAAACTTTATAGAGTTTTTTTTATTAGATTTTACCAGTGATTTTCTAAAACTTAAAGAAAAACTACATAAAATAATGGAACATGACTAGATATAAAATATAAAATAATATTACCAAACTTCCCTCGGAATCAATTTTCGAATTAAATATTTTAAATACATCCTAATACTGATTCAATATATTTTTTATATATATTTAAATAATATAAATTTTAAAATTTGATTTACAAAATTTTTTAAATTTTACTATAGCGGGAAGTTTCCTTTTTCACCCCTCCTCCCAATTAACGGTTCTGTATTTTTGGGTAGAAAAAGTAGAAAAATAATTTTTTATAGACAACGTTCTGTTAAGAAATGTAAAGTAGGTATAGTTGAACGTATTGTTACATTAAGAAATTTTCTGTTTTCCTATCGATGTAAAGGAAAAAAACTAAAATAAACGGAAAATTGTCTAAAGATATTGTGTTTGATCAAATCCATTAGAAATTGGAAAATAATAATGACAGAACTCCAGGGACTGGAACCGAACCCAAAAGAACCAGTTCTTGGAAGAATTTCAAGATCCGGAACCGATATTGGAACCTTTATTTCATATTTCATTGAACCTGAACTGGAACCAGGATCCTTTAAAATGTATTGACCAATTTTTGGTTCTTTTAGATTCCTAACGGTTCTTTGAAAGTATAAAATTACCTAAAATTCATTCCGTGAGTATTAAGATATTGCCCCCACTGGCGTTTTTTCACTGTCGGGTCTGAACGGTTTACCGTTCGTATTATAGTTACAGAAGTATGGGAAATGAACGCTTATCATCAGGTGCCTTGCTGTGATTTTTCAATAATGTTTACCAAATATAATTGCATATAATTGTTGCAGAAGGAATATATTCTGAATTTTGTCGTGTTTTATATTTGCAGAGACTTATTTCATATTATTGTATCAGAGTGTGTTATTATATTTTAATAGGTAGGTATGTAATATTAATCAAAAGTAAGATATTTTGGACAGCACGCAGGTTAAAGGAAATTTTAAACTTAATAATATGATGGTAATTTTTCGATAATATGTACTATGGAAATCTATTTTCTACAATGTCCATATAAAAAAAATGAATTATTATTATAATATTATATACCATTATGAAAAATTTTATCAGTGTAGTTTTTACAATATAACATACCCATTACACATACAATATACACACTTAGATAATATAATTATTTATGTATGAAAGAACTAGGTAATTACATACAATACTTACGGTATACAGTATACAGTATGATTTAGTAGCACATTTTAAAAATTCTACAATTTGTTACAAAATCAACAGCATAATATTCAACCAATTCCAATCTTATTCACAATAACACTAAATAAAAATTAATATTTTGTTATAAAAAAAGAACTTGTAAATAAACACAATTGTCAGCTGAAGCTAAACAAATTTTTAAATCCCTAATTACTCCACGATGTATAATTGATAAATTATAATCTGAATTTTGATCATTTGAAGAATTTGTTTGTACCGGTATTAACAAGAACCGGAACCGGAACCAAAATTCAAAGTTTTCCCGAACCGGAACCGAATTATTTATTTTTTAAAGAACCGAACAGGATACAGAACCTATAGAATCATTAAGGTTCCAGTCCTTGGACAGAAGTTTTAATTTCTCACTAAGTATAACATTGTAGCACTACATTATCGTCAAACTTTTATCCCTTTTTAAGTTATTTATGGATATTTTTAAAAACATTTTTTTCTCGGAACTTATACAATATAATAAGTAATCTTTCTATAGGTAATGTTATACACTTTTTTCGTGATGTTTATTATTTATAGGTAAAATTCATGAAATATACTTTAGTACCTACCTAATTTCAGAAAAATATTTCAAATTTGTAAAAATAATTCCGGGATATTTCTAGATTATATGATTTTTCAATATATAGTATCATATACCTATTATATTTAGTATTCAGTAGGTAATCACAATTTCATATACGGGTTCATAATATAATAATTGGTTATTTAGTTTTATAATACATTCATTAGTAATACTCATTAATACTATATTTTGTAGGTACTTACACAATAACCATATTAAACTGAATTTGACCCAAAACCGTATTTTAAATTACATATAAATTATTTACTTTTACTTTAAAGTCTTTAATAAGGGCGAATGTAAGTTCCTACACGAGACCTAGCAGGTAAAAAAAATACATATGTTAGTTCCTACAGGATAGAAACAGGTACGTATGTAAGTCCTACACGGTCAAAAAAAGATTCGTATGTTAGTTCCTACACGATAGAAACAGGTACGTATGTAAGTTCGTACACGGTCAAAAAAAAGGCGCGTATGCAGAAAAAATTATATATATAAGTTCTTACAAAAAAAAAGTTCAAATTTCATATTTATTATTAAACTATAATTCATATATTAAATATA
>JAIPRL010007932.1:0-21810 GCA_025469235.1 Pemphigus obesinymphae | reverse complement strand
CGTGATACTGGTGATACAGTATTAGTTTATATTGTTGCCACTAGCGCTGTATGTCTAATTGGAATCTAAGAACGATTGGTTTCAAACTGTTAAACTCGTTCCTCATCCTGTATATCTTAATTCGTGGGTACTACTAAGTACTAATTATTAGTTTTCGACATGAACATGATAATAGATACCATGAAGACTAGAGATAAGGAGACCAAAATACCAAACTCTGTTTACCGCCTGTACAAAAATTGACGAGACGTTCGCGGCAGTCGAGCCGAGGCGTCCTACATACGCGCGCGCGGCGGATTAACACTGAGCTACTATATATCATATGATTCATTATAATATTATATATAAATCATATATATCATTGATTGATTGATGTATCATAACAACAGTTAATAGTTATTATACAACACAATATTCAAATTGATGGTTTTATTATTTTAATGATTGATATATTTATTTGTCATGTAGGTTGCTCTAAATTAATGTACTTAAAATCATCCTAAAATTTTAAATATTTGTATAGATTTTTTTATTAAAAACGCTGAGTAATGAATAACATATATTATGTATAGTATATTATGTATATATGTATAGTATTAGGACCATACTAAACGTCTCGTAAAAATTAGTTCTACACATAGATAATAAAGGAATTCCTTTATTATCTATGGTTCTACAAAACATCAAACACTTATTTCTCCACCAATCTGCGTGATGGTCGACTCCGAGGCACTGGAGTCGACATCTATTTGCGAAAGATACTAGATATTTCAAAGGCGGGTGGTAGTGGTGCGATTACATTTTGTTACGGTGAAATTAGTAAGTGGGGAAAGATATTATTTTACACATGGACTAAGATATTTTAATATAATAAGAAAAAAATATAATATATAACACAATACTATGATGAAACATAAATCAATTGAAAAATGGCGGGATATTTTTCATATCATGGTAGTGATATTTGCACAAAATTAAACAAGTTAATAAAATATATTATTTTCACACAATATATTTTGTCAGCAACATGGTGAAACTGTGAGAACCGACACTTTGTTCGGAACAACTTGGGAAACGGGCGACATGATATTAAACAACAGTATATTTATTATTTATACAACTTACACTCCGAGGACGTAACGCCGCATCTATATTACTCTATTATCTACATAAGCAGTTACAGAACAATAATATTAAAATAATAGAGTAATATCACAGATAACATGAAGATAACATGAAATTCGCATTATCTGTGGTAATATTTTATATCACAAAAATTAATTGATTAATGCACCAATACTGTTGTATTAATATTAGTAACATCCATGATTATGAATAAATGTAATTATAATGAAAACTTGAACATGTATTTTTTTTTTTTAATGCAAAATTTATTAGATTATTGAACTGCTTTAATTTTAATTATGTCACATAGAACTTAAAAATCTGTTAAAAATACTGTTGGAAATAGTTCATACATTTTTTTTTTTTTTTTAATTCGACTTGTCAATTATTTAATTGTAATTACATTTAACTTGTGATTGGTGTATAGTAAGCCTTAAACAAACATAAAAATCATGTTTTCTTTTTAATGTTCTACCTAGTTATTGTTTGTATTTATTCAAATTAACAAAATGTTGCCTTCTAAAGGTTATTTTAAGGCTCTTGAATGTCCTCATCATACTGAATCCTTCTGTGATCGACCATATTGTCATTTTAAACATAGCAGACAAGACTTTTTGTTGGATTCAGATTGTCAAATAGTTGCTGAAACTCAAAACAACTTTGTTGCTACCACTGATATACAAAAATTGCCGGAAGAATCAAAACCGAAACAAAAGGTAAAGTCAAAAATTATTGAGTATGTACCTCAGTATATTAAACCTAAGAATTTAAAATTAGCTGACAAATCGTGTAATTATGATTCTACTCTTGAAATGGAGAAAAAAGAAACTCCTATTCTTGAATATGTACCTTCATGTGTCAATGACACAAATTTAGATTTTGAACTTGAACATTTTAAAAGTAATAATGAATTTAATGAAAATGACCCAATAGAATCAATCAATTGCGTTGAAGATAATTTAACAGCTTATAGTGTTACTAAGCAGAATACTGGAGTTAATTCAGAATATGTACCTACTATTATTGAAAAGCCTACGAGTTCTAAGACAAATAAGCATGAAGATAGATATCATCGTGAACATGGGTCATTGTCAAAGCGTAAACATGGATCTTCAAGAAGTTCCTCAAAATCTTCTAGTAGATCTAAGAAATCGAAAAAAGATAAATCCCCAGAACATAAAAAGGATAAAAGGGAACAGACTAATAAGAAAAAGCTTGAGAAAAGTTTTTCAAAGGATCGAAATAATAAATGTATTAAATTTGAAAATTTTAATACTCCTACTATTTCTTGTGGTCCAAAGTCATTAAGAGAAGCAGTTATGGAAAAAGTAAAAGAAAAGTTAATTGAACCTAATTCTATAAAGACTGATTTGAGCTGTTTAAGTAACGAAGGAAATGATCCGATTGCATCAATTGAGTCAAATCTAATTGAGTTTTTTGGTTCAGAAGATTCAGACAATGAGCAAAATGAACAAAAACAGTGTAATTTTGTAGAAGCTAAAGTAAAAAAACGAATATCTCATATTTCCAAAACCAGCATATTTTCACAAATTAATGCAAAAACAGTTATAAAGCCTAAAAGTATAAAGTCTCTTCATGAAATGGTAGCAAACCGAGTACAATCTGTTCAAAACAATATTTATTCATTAAATGTTCCAAAAAAAACAGAAAAAAATTTAAACAATGATCCTAGTTTACCTTTAACGAATACAAAAACTCGTACTGCTCATCAGCCGAAAATTGATTTAGTTACTACAGAATGTCAAACTTCAAGCAGCTCAAAAGCAAATAACAAAGAAATAACTACAAACTTAAAATTAAGTTTAAGAATAAAATCGTTCAAAAACAGTAATAATATGCCAAATCCTTTACGCCAAAGCTGTTTAGAGAAACTTTATACAGCATTCATTAATCATTATTCATCTGAAGAAGCGATTGATAAGGCTCATACTACTGAAGAAGAAGTTCATAGTAAAGCAAAATCTTCTGGTATTTATAGAAATCTTATTGTGCAATCCTTGTTGAAAGCTAATAAATCACCTGAACTTCAAGTGAAAAGTAATCCTTATTACCCATCGCACATGCATGGTATATGTTTGTATGAATTATTAAGAAAATATATTCTATCTAAAGATGATTTAGAAAAAAATGGTTATCCACTAATGGGTGATGATAAATTAGCTTATATTTCTAAAAATGCTTATTATTATCGACCACTTTCCAAAAAACGTAATGGTGAAAAATTTATATGCATGAATTGTAAAAGTGAGTTTGAAGTTGATAAACGAGGTATGCCTACTGTTACTTTAACAAAATGCATTTATCATTCTGGTAAACTGAAATTTGAAAGATCAAAAAATGAAAAATTTTGGTTATGTTGCTACAAGAGACAACATGAATCTGGTTGTGAATCAAGTATTTATCACATACCTGATAAGTTGAATGATGACGCCTTAGAGAATTTTGTCATGACAACAAGTTTTAAATCCAACAAGAATTGTGAAGAACCAAATTTCTATGCTCTAGATTGTGAAATGGTCAATACTACTGTTGGTATTGAAATTGTTCGAGTCACAGTCATCAATCATGAAGGAGAAGAAGTATATGAATCCAAAATAAAACCCTTTAATCCCATACTCGATTATAAATCCAAATATAGTGGAATAACTGAAGAATCACTAAGACATTGTTCAAAGAGATTATTTGAAGTTCAACTAGATTTATTGAAGATATTTGATAAAGATTCTATTTTAATAGGTCATAGTTTAGAAAGTGATTTAAAAGCATTAAAAATGATTCATTATAATGTGGTAGATACCAGCATTATTTATCCACATAAATATGGTCCTCCATATAAGTGGGGTTTGAAGTTATTATCCGAACAACATCTTCAAAGAATTATTCAAAGTGAGGAAGGCCATGACAGCAAGGAAGATGCCTTAGCTTCATTAGATTTAGTTTGGAAGAAGCTAAAAGAGGATGTGAAGAAATTCAAGCCAATCAGCATAATTAGTATAGATAAAAGGTAGTTGTTGGAATTGACTAAATTTGTTTATCTATATAAAATATTTTATAGTAAATGAATCCTTAAAATTATATGATCTCAATTTAGGTAATTAATTTTTAAACATAATATATAGGTACTATACCTAATACATGGATTCTGTATATAATATTTATAAAAATTATGTCACTAAACATATTTTTCAAAGGACTGAGAAAATAATGAATGATTAACATTCATTTTTCTATATCTATAGTCTAATAATACTTACTATAAGTTTTTATGTTATAAATAAAAGTATAGTTGTTAATTACATAATATTTATTTAGAATTATATTAAGTGATATAAGTGGTTTTTAACTAGAAATTGTACATAGTTTAAAACCAATGATAAAATAAAATATATATATATATATATATTTTTATAAAATGAATAATTAATATTGTATAAAATAAATTAGTAAATTAAATATGTTAAAGTCAAAAATACAACTTGCAAGATGCAATAACTAATAAGTAATATGAAAAGTAAATGTATGTATAAAAACAATACGTTTAAATGTGACCTATGTTTAAATTTAAAACTATGAATGAAGCTATTTAAATAAAACTATTCTAATTTAATTAACAAATTAAATATATTTTAGTGTGATGGTGTTGTAAACTTAAATATCTATAAATTGTTATAAGCATTTATAATTATTACATTTTTTAAAATTATAAATAGGTAAATGGTACATATTGGAAAATAAATAATTGTATTTGTCAATAACTGGGTTTGGAATTTATAGCATTTGTGTCTTACACATTATATCTAATGCAGACCATAAGGTGGTCTATTTTATGAAATTAGTCTTTCTGAAATATATTCAATTGAATGTGATCTAAGTAGCCAGTAGGTACCTATATTCAGACCTTGGAAGGAACTAATTGAAATGATTTGAAGATCAAAATACATGAACGGAGTGAAAAGAATTTCAATTTTTTTGTTGAATTAACTATTTTTGAATTTAATTTTCCTATATTTTCAACAAACTTGAACTTAATTTTGTATAAAAAATTATATAATATTTAATAATGTTAACAACTAGGTATTGAATTAAGTTAGTTTTTAAGCTTAAGATCTGAAGTGTATAAACGACGATGAGAAAGTTGTCTGTTAACCATGGTTAAAAAAATCTACATCATTTATACGTTTTTGAATCCTGTACGAATATTAATATTTGTATTTAGGTTATGCGCCGACTGAAATTTGCGAACTGATGAACTATTCTATGTATTGCCATCGATTTGGAATATTTATAAATTAATTTTTGTTTATTTGGAAAAATTCAAAACATTCCTGCTTTTATTATTAACATCAAGAGATGTTCAAACAATTAGGTACACTCCAATTTATTCTTTGTTGAAGAATTGTTTACCTATATAATATCAATGATATGTCGTTATTAGATGTTTTAGTTAATCTGAAAAAAAAGTTAACCTGAAATGAGGTAAGTACCTACCTACCTAATAATATTGAGAAAACTGTTTCTCATTCATGGTTAAAATCCCAACAATCTACACAATTTTAATACCTGTAGGCGTATTAAACGTATTTACTATATTACCTACCTATTTAGTCTTCAAAATTTGAATCTTATTTAAACTGCTGTAATGCACTTTTTAAAAAATATATTTTATCTGAAAAATTCAAAACATCTCGAATTTTTAATTTTTCTCTCCTCCATAACGTTTAAAAATTGAACATTTTTAAAAGCAAATATCAATATATTAATTTATAGGTATTTATTAATAAATACCTAATGGTGTCATTTTGCGTCCGGGCATAGGCATTTTTCGACTCCCCCCTTACAAGGGCTTTGAATATATAAGCATAATATATGTTGCATATTATGTAACATATTTATAAATATGTTATATTTATTTATTAATATGATGGAATCAGCTGTAAAATGTCAGTAAAAACAAGTTTTGGATGGTGATTCAATGCTCGAATTGGAGGAGGGCGGAAGATCCTCAATTATTTTGTATTTTGAGAGCACTAGTACCTACCTACTAATTTTTTTTACATAGTATATCGATACATATATCATCTATGACAGAATTAGTTCTATGGGGGACGCGTAAAATCTCTGTAAATATTGTATCCGAACAGTATTTTGGACGACAAATATTTTGTCCGAAAAATATACCTAGGTATCATTAGAAAAGTATTTTGTTCGAACCGTATTTAAACAGAAAAATATTTTGTCCGAATTGTATTCAATTCGAAATTATTTACGACGAAAATAAAACTGTAGAAAATATTTTATCGATAATTTTCGACTAAAATATTTTCGGATTTTTTATAGCCCCCCGTTCTGTGTTGTTACCACAGATATACCTATATATATATATATATATCTACAGGTATTTTCCACTACGGCCGTGTTCGCGTATTTCGAGTGAAAACTTAATTTTCAAATTCAATTATAATGTCTAATCTTGACACTTGTACTCAAACATAGTTACATACAATTGTATTAAAAATTTACAAAATAACGAATATTAAATATTTATCACATTGAATTGTGTTTTGAAAAATTTTTAGTTCAAATTTAAATTTTCTAAATGACAAGTTACGACCATAGAATAAGAATTACTGATCTATGAATAGGTACGATCTTCCTAGTTCGTTGCTTGTCCAGTAATTGTGCCAAAGAGTAATGTAGAGGCGTCTTGTGGCGTGTATCTTTACCACAAAATTAACGTGAGGCCGATAAATTCATTACGGTAAACTGTGGATAAATACAGCCGGGTCCTTTTTCATAAAAAAATACCGTATGATAAATTGTAAAATAAATTGACTGTTATAATGTTATCTGTGATAAATATTATCATTGATTATATATTATAATCAATGATATTATGTTATCTATTATATATTGCCATAAAACACGATATTGATACAATATTTTTTTTTTATCTAGTGGTTATTCTGTCAACTATCCACAGTTTTTATAAGTAGCAATCATAGACTTTTAATATAATATAGAACGCGCATTATAAAAATATATATATAGTAAAATATATTGAAGCCAACATATGTCATATGTGAGAGAGAGACAGCTTCTGAAGTTACTTTTTCAAAGATCTCGTAAACTATTTTACAACACGTCTTCACAATAATTGTGATAATAAATTGTATGTGCATTTATTTTTATTATTATTACCAAATACTATTTACCAAATAAAACAATATTTAATATGTACCTGCTAAATTGTTTGTTAGATTATTTTATTATTTAGTATATTATCTATTATATTATAGGAATCGTTCATAGATAATATTATCTATGCAATCGGTATTCAATTATTATCACATCATATAAAATTGTATATAATCTCTTTGAAAAAGTAATTTCAGAGGCTTTCTTTCTCGCACATATGTTGGCTTCAACTTTTTATATACAAATCGAGTATACTTGTATATTCAAATAGTATACTTGTCTATGATTATAAGTCTAGGTAGCAATAGTTGTAAAGAGTGTCTTTCTATGGAGTTTATATTTTACCACTAAATTTTATATTATAGTTTTTTTTTATTAATTTTAAAAATGTCTTCAGTTATGCTAGGTACAATTGACGTCAATTCCCCCGTTGAGCCTTTTAAGTTCACTAGCCGATTTTTCCCGTCCAAGGTGGGCGGTAAACCAGCTTGGTTGGATTTTAAACATATTCCAGAAGCATGTGAATTAGCCTGTTTAAAATGTAATATCCCTTTAGTTTTCTTATGTCAGTTGTATGCACCAATCGATGAACGGGAATTTCTCGGCACTTGTTTCCATCGAACTTTGTACGTGTTCTTTTGTAATGAGTGCAAAGACGAAAGATCATTCGCAGTTTTCAGATCCCAACTTCGCATAAAAAATGACTATTATTTAGATCAACCGTCTGAACCTAGTGATCCAGATATTACACCAGAAATGTGGGGCACAAAATTATGTAAAGTATGTATTAATTTAAAGTAAAATTAAGTTAATTAGTGGTAATACTTTTTTATTTTTTAAAAAAAATATATATAGTATCTATTTATTTAGATTCTGAGTGGAGGAAGCTATTGGTTTTACGTTTATTTAATTTTTATTAAAAACTTTTTGTATTTCTTTTTTGCGAACTTCTGAAAATGCATTGGGTAACATTGTATAATTCAAACCAGCATGTAGTGGATGAGTATCGTTTTAATCCTTGGCGAGTTTAGTATATAATTTCTTTTCAATCTTTTACCTGGTTAGTAATACATTTTAAAGTGCCTCCTTCCTTATTCTTTTTTCCTCTTCTAACTACATATTAAATTTTGCTGTATATTATTTCATGCGTCTTACAAATGAAGACCTCACCTTCAATCAAACCTAAAAACACATATTAATCAGGTCCCTCATTATTATTTTATTATGTTTACTATCTGTATTGTTTTTTATTACTGTTGTTTACTATCTATTTATTATTATTAATCTATTGTAATTGGTGGGGATATGAATGGGCACTTAGGCTGTGATAGAAAGATTATGATAGAGGGTATGGGTTTGAAGAAAAAGTACTTGACTTTTGCATCAGCGTATGAATTAGCAATTGTGAAAACTTTTTTTTAAGAAGAGAATAGCATTATATAACCTATAAGAGTTGGAGGGAACAAATCACCAGTTGGTTATTTTATGTGGATGAAAGGAGATTTGAAACAGTGTAAAGACTGTAAGGTAATCTGAAATGAAAGTGTGACAACTGACAATAAAGCATAGGTTAATGATTATGGATATTTGGTGTAGGAAAAAAAGGTATACAAAAATAAAATTATAAATAAGGAACCTCGGCTTAGTCTTCGGATTAAGTGGTATATGAACAGGTGAAAATGAAAAAGTATTTACAAAAAAACTGATTGTGACAGGGGTTTGAAACATGGAAGGGAATATAAACGAAATGTACAAGAGGGTTGCTAAGGAAGTTGTTGGCAATAGCAGAGGAAGTATGCTAGAGGATAAGTAAACATGGTTGTGGGCAGAAGTGCTGGAGATAATATCAAAGAAACAATCACAGTTTAAGAAATGGCAGAAAGCCAGGGATAAAAGCTTATCTAAAGCAGCAAAAAGTGCAGTGAGTAAAGCTAAATTAGAGAAATATGATGAGTTGCATGAAAAGTTAGGATAAAGAAGGGGAAAAAGAAATGTACAGGCTGGCTAAGGAAAGAGAAAAACAATCCAGGGACTATGTTTGGTGTATAAAAGATGAGGGTGTTAATAAAGGAAAAGGAAGTGATAAAGAGACAAAGAATATTTTGAGAGATTATTAAATGAAAAATTTCTGAGAAAGGAAATTGATCAGATGGAGTGGAATTTGGGTATGGCGGATTTAATAAGGGAAAAGAAAAAATGGAACACTGTGAGAAAAATTAAAAATAAGAAAGCGGTGGACCGGATGGAATACCATTAGAAGTATGGAAAATATTATGAAGTTTAAGTATAAAATAGCTGATAAAGTTCTTTAATAAGGTACTAGTTGAAGGAAAAGTTTTAGAAATGTGGAGGAAGAGTTATGTGGTACCAATATTTAAGGGTAAAGGAGATGTACAGGATTGTGGAACTTATAGAGAGATAAAACTTATGAGCTATACTATGAAGAATTGGGAAAAGATAATAGGTAAAAGGGTAAGAAGTGAGACAATCGTTACTAGAAATCAGTTTGGATTTATGCCTGGGAGGTCAACAATGGAGCCAATATTTTGTGTAAAACAGATTGTAGAGAAGTACAGAGAAAGGAAAAGGAAATTGTGTATTTATTGATCTAGAGAAGACTTATGATAGGGTTCCTAGGGAGTGAACATTATTGAAGATATGTATGAAGGGATATGTACAAGAGTGAGAAGTCTGTGTGGAGAAACTGAGGATTTTAGGCTCAGAGTGATAGTGTATCAGGGTTTGGCGTTGAGTTCTTACTTATTTTCCCTGGTAATGAATGAGATAACAAATGATATACAGGGTGAAATACTATAGTGCATGTTGTTTGCAGATGATATAGTACTTATAGAAGAGAGTCCTGAGGAAATGAATGGTATATTAGGGTCCGTTGTATAGAAAAAAAGAGGGTTTTGAAAATAATATGAAGTACAGGATTAAGTGTGGGCAGATGAAGTGGAGAGAAGCATCGGGTGTTTTGTGCAAAAAAAGAATCCCTATTAGGTTAAAAGGTTAATTTTACAAGATAGTAGTGAGATCTACAATGATGATATGGAAATGGTACCGAATGTTGGGCAGTAGATTAAAAGATAGATCAGAGAATAAGTGTAGCAGAGATGAGAATGTTAAGATGGATAAGCAGAGTTACTAGAGAGGATAAAATAAGGAATAAGATATAAGAGATAGTATAGAAGTAGCTTCGATAATTGACAAAATGAGGGAGAATAGATTAGGATGGCTCGGGCACATATTAAGGAGGGAAGAGACTGAAGCAGTAAAATGAGTAAAGGAAATGTATGTTGATGGGAAGAGGAAAACTGAAGAAGAGGTGGGGTATGTGATGGTTAGTGATATGAGGAAGATGGGTGGGGGTATATGAAGAAGATGCGGATGATAGAGTTAAGTAGAAGTGTAGGATCAAATGGTTGACCCCAAATATTTGGGAGAGAAGAAGGAGTCTATTGTTAATGCCTGACCTTTTAAGGTTGATTCGCACTATACGGAACGTCAACGTCACGTCAAAATATCTTCCGTGAATTTAAATGGTAATGTTCGTATTGTCCAGCAACGTCACGTCACGTCAACATGACAGAATGGCAAAGTTTATCAAAAACTAATTTTTGATGTGCCATTACCTGTCCGTTTCTGGTCAATTTTGGTCGTATGAATTTGTGATGAGAACGGATTCGTCATATTTTCAGTATTTTAGTATGTTTTGTTATATTTATTATGTTATGTTAAAGTTTCATTTTATTTTAATGTATATAAACGTATGATATTTCATTTTTGACCATGTATCGTATTGTATACGTCAGTACCTAATCGAATATTATAATAAAATTTAAAAAAAACTCATTAATACAAAGTAAGTAAATAATATTTATTTTTTTCTATTCTATTAAATATTTGTAAAAGGAAATTTCTTCATCTTCCAATTCCTTGAATAAAGTATGGTATTCTCCTTCAAATTTCCGCATAGTAAACATTTTTCAAATCCATTTTTTTTGGCTCCATTTTTGCAGTTATTCTTTTCATCGTCCAAAATTAGTGCTATCATAGTTAGTTTTTTTCTACTTAATTTAGACATGTTATGACATTGAAAATTGTAACACAAAAATGAAAAACAGAAAGAAACAAAGTACGAGTACATACAAAGAACTGATAGACAATAGACAGTGTAGGATTTCCGTGACGTTACCGGTCAAGTGTGAATATATTACTTTTTTTACGTGACGTTACCGTTCTATGGCGTGACGTTGACGTTCCGTATAGTGTGAATTGACCTTTATTTGTTCTTGGGCTTTGGCCTGTATTATCATAAATAAATAAATTAATTAATGTTTTGTACTAGGTAATATAGATTTTTAAACACAAAGTATTTATTCAATTAGATATATCTTTTAGTTCTTATTAAAAGTATTATTTATAACTATTCGCATTTGTTTTTAGGTATGTGGATGCAAGTCTAGTGTGGAATATTTAAATATCTATTGTAGTTTACATCATAGAAATATTGATTTAAATAAAGAGTTTAAAGACAAGTAATGTATTTAATTATTATTGAAGTATATATTGAACTTTATGATAATAAATTAAATGTTTGGATTTGTATCATTTAGATTTGTTGTGATGTTACCTGAATATATTATCAATGAAGTGGTAGATGAAAGTTCTGAAGATGTTTTAATAGATGATGATGATGATGATGATGATGATGATGAAAGTGATGATGGTGAAAATAGTGAGGTAGTTCTTCCAAAAGTTTCTCTTCAAGGTAAATATAATTCATTACATGTAAATGTATTTATAGCATTTTGTTAACAATGATATTATACTTTTCATAGATATGGATGGATTAGATGAAGCTCTGTTAGAAATGGCTTATGGAGGTGATGAGGATGATAAATATTTTGAAAAATTTAAAAATATAATATCTTCAGTTCCTGAACAAATTATTAGGTATTTAATAAAATATAATATTTAACACTTCTCGTTAGTTAAAAACCATAACAATATTTTAAATGAAAATTAAATGCTCTTAGGTATGACCGCTTAGGATCACCTTTATGGATTTGTACTAAACGTATTCCAATGCCAAATGATATTCCGCCTTGTGAGTTTTGTGGCAATCAGAGAAGTTTTGAATTTCAAGTATGTTAAATTCAAATTAATTTAATATAAATTGTAACATTATTATTAATATTTATAGATAATGCCACAAATTTTGTACTATTTGAAATTGCCAGAATCTTCAAGCATGGAATCATTAAACTTTGGTATCTTGGCTGTATATACTTGTTCGAAAAGCTGTGAGGGTGGTCAAAAATACAAAAAAGAATTCTTGTGGGAACAAGGTTCATTATAACCATCTTTATGTATTTACAGACATTTTCCTTTTATTATCTAAATATATATTTGTAATGTTATTTATATAAAATATACAATGTATATTATAAAATATGTTCTATTATTCTTTAAATTCAAAATAAAGTAGCAATTTGAATAAAACCACTCTGAATTCACGAGCTGGCGGGCAGCAATGTTCGTTCTCAGCATTGTCGATCGACGCTGTTTTTAGCATATGAAATTACATGCTTGGCAGCTGTTGTAACAATTAAGCGATACTCTTAGCTGCAGAGTGGTTCACTATATTAGGTAATTGCAGCAAAAAAAAAGTATTTTACACCTTTGAGTGCAACCGTAATATTTATATTATTTTTACATTGTTCTTATTTTTCAATATTTGTTTAAAACAATTGGCCCAATAGTTACATCTACATTCTTATCTATTCGATACTTGTATCCACTACATTATTTGAATCTATTTTCAGGACATAAAAACATATATGACCCCCTTAATTCATACTGGTACCATCATGTAGATGACCAAAGTACTAGTAAAAGTGGTGACACTGATTAAGTGCCAATTTTAGATTCTGTTTTTATGTACATAGGTATATAATGTATATTAATCATACATTTTTTTGGATAGAATTGAGTAAAAGTTTTCTGGCAGCATTTTCAATCTAGTTTGTATTTTAAAAAGGTCATTATTTGATTTTCCCTAGTAATTTTCTTTAAAGTTATGAAAAAATATTAAAAACTGGAAATTACAATTTAATTGTTTTTTTTTTTTTTTTTTTTTATGAATAGGTACACGCTTTTTTGAGTTATAGATTTATTGTAGTTGGTATTTTGAACTTTCTTAGTAGTTTTAGTGTTACTATTGAAAATATAGGTATGTTTTAAATTGGAAAATATCATACTAGGCTTCGCTCAGAATAGCATTATCGAATGAAATGTTCTCAAATTCAATACATACTTCACTAAGTAGTATCTTATCCGACAAGTGAAGTCCTCTACTGACATACTTTAATTATATATTTTTCTAAGACTTTTTCATAATTATGAAAAGGTAATTAAAATGATAAAAAAAAAAAAAAATAATAATACATATTTACCAAATAAAAGTAAATATTTTTTGTGGAATTGAGTCTTCATTTTATTATTAGAAAATCCACAAGTACTCAAATTATAAATAAAAATAATAATAATTAATTATCATTATTATTTCAAAAGAACTAATTATTTTTATATTATATTACATATCTATTATTAATTAAAATAATTAATATATTTACTTATATACTTTAATACCTATCCATATCTCTATTTATATTAGTAACTAAGTTTTACTTAAAAAAAAATAACTGAATTTTTTATTTAGTTATACTAAGTATCTACCAAGTGAAATTAAGTTTACAATACGATTGGTATTAATATTTTGTGTAACTCAAAATAAAAATTAATTTTTGTCTCATTCATTGGTATATACTAAATTTTTGTAGCATACACTAGTATAGGTATGCTTATTTTCCTCTTATCTATGAGGTATATTTTGTAATTTATTTATTTTCTTTCGGCCGCCCTAGTCCTAAACTTCCACTTAACTCATCTCCCACATCTCATCACTTGCTATCATATCCCCTCACCTCTTTTCCGATCACCCTTTTTTCATCAACATACATTTCCTTTAGTAATCTTACTGCCTTTGTATCTTCCCTCTTTAATACATGCCCAAACCACCTCAATCTATTTTCCCTCATTTTATCAACTATCGAAGCTACTGCTATACTAGCTCTTATATACTCATTTCTTATTTTGTTTTTTCTAGTCACTATTCATTCATCTTAACATTTTCATCTTTGCTACACTCATTCTCTGTTATATCTTCCTATCTATTGCCCAACATTTTGTTCCATACATCATTGTAGATCTCATTAGTTTTCTAAAATTAACTTTTTAACCTAATAGTGGTTCTTTTGTCACATAAATCCCTATCATATATATATAAATATCCATCATATTTCCGTAATTTAGCCTTACTTGCTGCACTTTTTGTTTCTTTAGATATATTTTTATACTCTACTCAATCCTTCCTCTCTCTGGTTTTCTGCCATTTCATTTTATCTTTGATATTATCTCCTGCACCACTATATTTGATTAGCCTCTTGGCATATTACCTCTACTCTCGCCAACAACTTTCTTAGCAGCTCTCTATACACCCTCTGCTATCTTTTCCGACATTTAGTTTATATTCCTTTCTTTGTTCTATACCCCTGTCTCAATCAGCTTATTTGTAAATACTTTTTTATTTTCACCAGTTAGTTTCCACCATCTAATCCTCGGTTCCTTATACATATTTTCTACACCAAATATCCATAACCATTAACCTATATTGTGTTGTCACACGTTCACTCGGTATTACTTTATACCCACAATTATAGGTTACCTATATAATGTTCTTCTCTATTTCTAAATAAGTGTTCACAATTTATAATTCATACGCTAATGTGAAGTCAAGTATTCTTTCTTCAAATCCATGCACTATCATAGCCTACATGTCAATTCATATCCCCAATTACAATATCTTAAATTCCTCCTTACATTACCTCATCCATCTCTTGCCAGAACTATTCTTTCTGACTTTCCTTACATCCCACTTGTAGAGCATATGCACTTCCTATATTCATCTTATATTACTCATCATTTTTCCTAATAATCACCTTTACCACTTTTCCTTTCATTTTTCATCTAATATCACTCCTACACCATTCCTTGTACTAGTCTTTTCTGAGTGTATATTTTGTACCCCTTACTTTCTCCCATATCTACTTTTGTTGCACGTTTCTTGCACATAACAAATACTCACGTTCCTCCTCAAAACTTCTCCTGTCGCTCATTGTTCCTACTTTCACTTTAAATCTATTCTGCATACTTAGGTGCCAATCTACCCCAAAACACTTTGGTACTATCCCTATACCGTCGATATTCGACATCTCATAGACCTGCACTGATGAAATAGCTAGGTACCACAGATACTGTCAAGCTGGTACTGGTCATCTCACCCCTTAGGCTATCTTTACACCTAAGTACGTAATTTTGTTTTCCCCGCAAACATCTGAGATGGGAAAACTTGCCTATATTATTTTTAGGATTCCTTTTTTGACAAGTTTTATATCGGCTGTCAACCTGACACAATGCTAATTAATCACCTTCTATGACAGGCATGAGGTAACATTTTGTAATTTTATTATAGCATTATAAAAAACATCAAAAAATTAACTTCAATTTAAAGTATATATTTATGTATAAATATTATTTTAGTTTATATTACTTTAAAATTTTAATCAAAAGTGATATGTTGCTTATATTGGCATTTACTGATGACCTTACCCCCAGGTATGTCAAACGTAAAGTATTAACTGGGCTAAAAATATTGAATAAAAAACTGCCGTAGTCGATAAAAACATTTTATGTACATTTTTCAAAATTGTATTCTTTAAGGTCACATTAGATGTTAAATTATTTTCATGTATTTTATATTATTTATTTGATTTTATTCAAATTCCAAAAAAACCAAATTAAAATATGTGTACCTATTAGACATTATTTAAACAAAAAAAATTAATAATTTCTTCTTGATGTTTGCGATATCTAACATTTCTTTTCTATTTAGGGAAAAATCATTAACACAGAATATATATTTTTCTTTGCTCTTTATTTTCACTTCAATTTTTATTGAATGAGGACTGTGTGTTTGATATGCCTGCCTAATAACCAGACACAAATTATTTGATGAGCAATCTCATGAAATTTCCCATCATTATTTAAATTATTTTTATTAGGCACTTATTTTTAATAAAATTAATTCAAATTTCTTTAAATATATATGTTACGGGCAAAGTGGAAAATTCGGGCAATGTAAATTGTGAAGTATTTATACAAAATATACTTTATTATATTTATATATAAAAAAAAAAAAAAAATTATTTGAAATAAATGTATAATTTATATGCAAGCATTACATGTGAAAATAAATAATTTAATTAAGTCGAAACCAATTTGTCATTTTTAAATATTTAAGATGTACCCCAAACAGTAGTAAACATTTCAATGAGGAAGGCTGCCCGTAAATTTTCGAATTTAGGAGATCAAGGCTACGAACGGTGTACATGTGCGCAAAAGTGTAAAACACGAAAATTTAAGTGTAAAGCAGTAAAGAGACTATGTACAAAATGCCATTCAAGCACTACACGTGAAAATAAATAATTTAATTATGTATAATAGTGTATAATAGTTAATTATACATTAATAATTTAAGCTAATTTATCATTTGATGATTATTAATTATGTATATAATAATGTAATATTAATAATTTGCAATAAAAACATAATATATTATGCAGTATATTTTGTATAAATACTTCACAATTTACATTGCCCAATATACCTCGGATAATGTATACATTGCCCGAATTTTCCAATTTCCTCGTAATATATATATAGATAACATAGGTAATATATGGAACAAACATTTTTTTATGAATACTCTATTCAGTATAAGAATTGTACTTGGCGGCCAACTTCTGTGTAAGGGCATGGGGAATGGCAACATTCTGAGCTTTGACCTTACACTTCGTTGTTGACGGGAGCATCATATCATTTTAGTACTGATGACTGACGTGCACAAAACTTTAAAACCAATTGTGATAACTCGGTAGGTGTAATGTTTCATACATTACAATCAGTCATATTCGCACGAGTAGCAGGTGATTGCCTCAGTAGGGGTTATCTAACTGCCAACGACAAATCTTGTTGGCAAATGGTAGTGTTCTTATTCTGAATTTAGTATTTACTTTTAGCCAGTATGAAAACTATCTGAAAAATTACCTATTTATAGATACATTTATAAAATTGTCCATCAGAATCAACTACCTAAAAACTTTACTTTTCTACAAGTTCACAGGGTAGTTAGCTGACTCACTATGTGCACACCTATGTGAATATAATTACAAATTTCATATTTCTTCAAGACACATTTTTTTAATCAAAAACAACAAAATAGTATTTTTAAACTATTTATAAAAAACTATTGTCTAATAAAATCTATTAAATATAGGTATATTATTATTTATTAAAATAATTATATTTAAGTAAGCCATATTAATCTGACAAACAATCAAAAAATCAATCGGACCCTTTAATTGTTTACTGATATTGATGGGATGATCAACAAATTAATTTAGGGAAATATGAATTATATACGAATCGTAGTATTTAAAAATGTTTTTTCTTTTTTAAGTTCTTTCCTTTGAATTTCTTTTTCCTTTTATTTCCACTTTTATTATTGAAATTCCCTCCAAGTGCTGAAATGTCTTCAAAGTGTGTTACTTCTTTCCCTAATTTTCCAAGAGTAATTGATGATAGTTGTTTAGCTCTATGTTTGTCCTTTTTGGTAACAGGCAACCTAAAAAAAAAATCAACAGTAGAGAAAAGAACCGTATAGCTAAAAATATTTATTAGTTATTAATTAGAATACTTTAATTTATACCTGGTAAAGTAGTCTTCTTCATACTTTTGTCTTTCATAATCATACTTAGACTGCTTATTTTTTAATCCAACTGTGTTAATTTGAACTTCTACAGGTGTATCTGCATATTCCTCTCTTAATTCTTGTATAACGGAACTTTGTAGAGCTCTCTTTTTAGCCCTTTCTAATACTTTTTGTTTTTTAACTGCTCGTGACTCATCACCATCATAAGGAACAGCTGTAACTTTAGGTGCAACATAGACTTCATTTTTGGTTTTTTTAGAAACATGTAGACCACCTTCATCATCACCAGACTGTTTATCTTCTTCATAGTCGTCTGCATCTGCTAAACCATCAATAGTAGCACGAAACCGATTTGGATCATTAGGATCAATCGAACCGGATAATGCAGTCATAACAAGTTTGTCAATTTGATATTTAATTTTAAATTCAAGAGGCCGAATGCGTTCTAAGACTGTTCGATTTTCAACCAGACGTTCAATTGATTGATTATCTTTAATAGATTGGAATTCGCATTTTTTTAATATAACGTGAGCTAAATCACTGAGATAGTTCATTAATGTATGACATTTTACATCTAATAAACTTATACCTTTGGATGTATTATATTCTTGATTAATAATCTTATTAGTCGATTCCTTAGCTTCCAAAATACTTGAGTTGATTTCGTTCAGTAACTTTGTTGCTTGTGTTGGGCAATCTGGTTGGGTTTTATCTTCCATATTTAATACATAAATAAAGGAAAAATTGCTTAAAATAATTCAAGTTGATTTACTACTATGAAATGTAAATAATGAGACTTATAAGCTAAGTCTACGCTTATAAGTATTAAAGGATTATAACTGTTGTAACAAAACAAAAAGTTAACAAACGCACATGCTTGAAATTTTGAATGCGTATTGATTTTCTACATTTTATGTTTTATATTGTTTTCACTTTTCACTTATCAGTGTCCGACATCAAAAAACTATTGCCAACCATTGCTAACTAAATTACCATGTAACAGAATATAAATACTTATGATAAAAGTTATACATTATTATTGATAAAAGTTTTATATTACAGGATAAATTACAGGTTAATACAATTAATTAAATTTATAGAAAGAAAAAATACAAGTAAAACCATATATTATATATGAAATAAGATAGGTATATATAAAAAAGTAAGTATTATAATTTATAATTTAACTTTTCTATTCTATATGCTAGTAAGCATAGGCGTAGCGTGAACAAATTTCGTGGGGGGCTATAGTCCCAAAGTAATATACTAAGTCGTCAATAAATTTGTAAGAAACACCAATACACGATCTTCGCACAGCATCACCCTCGCATAGCCCAATCCTCTCCCTCTAAAATGGAAACCTATCTTTCTTTCAGTGAAAAATTTCCTGAAAAATTAAGCTCGTAGAATATAATTTATTTCCAAAAAAAAGATTTTTTTTTTTTTAATTTTATTAACCGCAATATTTTTTAAGAAATGTACAACTTTACTCAATGGATAATGCAAACCCGAGAAGGATATAATAAAAACGAGTACCTAACGGATTAAATATAAAAATATATAGGTATAGGTACCCAATACTTATAGCAATAATAACAATATTATATTGTTAAATATATAACATGTTTATAATTTTACTATTTGACGAAGGAGAAGATATTAAATTTCCTATTATTAAATCATCATCTTTTTTGATCATCATCAATTTAATTTTAAAATAAGAAATAGAGTACAAAAAAACACACAAGTATTCGTATATCCACCACAACCTTACTGTTTAGCCAAATACCTAAATACCTAGCTCATGCATTAGTATACACCTAATTAATTCTGTGTTAGTAGTATATTAGTGATATTAGTAATAACTAATACACTAAGGCTGGGAATTAATGAGTTAAAAGTTATAACTAAGTTAAAAATGAACTTTATATTAAACGTTAGGTACTTTTTATTCAAATTAACTTTTAATTTTATAAGTTATTTATTGAACTTAATTGTTAACTTCACGTTAACAATATGCAAAATGATTTAAATTTTGTTAAATTTTGTCCCAAGAACAATGCAAATTTTCTTATTGAGGTGTATCTTATTATTATAAGCAATTGTACTAGTGCATACCTATGTAATGTACAAATAATTATATATAAACAAATAAATATCATCTTTTCTTAATTTTCTTATTATTAAAAATAACATATCATGGAATTTTACTGAGAAAATGAGAAACGATATTTTTTTATCTTTTATATCGTTTATCACAAAATTTTTCAAAACACACATCTTTATCCAGTATGAAATAATAAAATGAAATAATGTAATGAAATAATCTTCTTGTTTATTTAATAATTAATATGATATTTTTAAGAAATAATTGATTTTATGAAATATTAAATTATATTCATTGTCATAAAACTATCTAAACCCATTAAAAATTGGATTGAATATTGAAATGAAATAAAATTTTAAAAATACTGTACAAACACATAGAGTTTAATACCTATTACAATTTTTTTTGGAGGGGCTTGAGTAAATTCTGGGGGGCTATAGCCCCCTTAGCCCCCCTATGCTACACCTATGCTAGTAAGTAAGTAATAAAATTTTATATTATTCGTATATTAGAACAATATTATGATATTCTGACATTTAAAATAACGTTTGGGTTGAAGTCTGGACGAAAATATCGAAAAACCTTATCAAAAAGTCCATATCAAAGTATAAATCATAAGGACGCGTGTACTCATAGGTCATGTGATATATTTAGTTTGACCAACATACACATATTTTATTTACAATAAATTTGATCAGTACCGCAGAATATTCTATGATACTGATAATGATAATGATTTATGAACAGATGTGGGTAAATATTAATAAAGGGTATACCATAGTTGTATATAATACAACTATACTACAACAATATATATTATAATATATACTATATATATTTAAATTAAAATATGTATTACATTAATATATGTATATTATAATGATATACTATACAACAATATTTGTGTATACTTATATTTAAGTAAAAAAAATAGGTAGGTACCTATAGTACATATAGTATATACTATACGGTGGTCGGATTTTTGACTTTCTAGGAATAAACTTCAAAATATCGAAAAACTCCAAATAGATTTTTTGTTTGTATACCATGGTAAAAGAATATTCCGTTGTCGGATTTTTGATTTTTACAATTTTCACCCCTTTTCATCACGGCCGGTCTGGCTTCTGGGTTTTGAAAAAAACTTCAAAATATCCAAAAATCTTAAATATACCTTTGGAGTTTAGTACTCTGGGCATTTACAGTTGTCAATGTTTCTTATCATTGGTTGATATCTGACTCCTTAGTATGCCCGTGCAATATCAGCCATACATCTTAGATTCTGAGCGTAGCGAGGAAGCTTATGGTTTTACAATGATGTTTATTTTTTTTTTATTTTTCTGTAAACACTTTTTCTACCAGAAGGAGTGCTCCGATCTTTACACTCATACCCGGTTTCCGGTAGTAAATTGCATCTAGTTGGTACTTTTAAGAGGTCATTTTTCGATTTTCATAATAGTTTTTTAAT
>JAIPRL010007931.1:0-21821 GCA_025469235.1 Pemphigus obesinymphae | reverse complement strand
AACGCATTTAAAAACGTTTCCCGTTTTTGCCGGGTTTCGGGTTTAACACGGTTTTCATTTTGCCGGGTTAGGAATACGTGGTCAAAAAACGGTTTAATTTTTTTCCGGGTTCCGGGTACGGGTTTCAAAAACGGGTTTCACTTTTTTCGGGTTACGGGTTTCGGGTTTAACACGGTTTTAATATTTTGCGGGTTACACGGGTTTTCACCCCGGGTTCAAACCCGTTTTGACTCCCTGATTTCGGGTTATTTCGCACCGAATATCCGGCGTTCTCGCCAATCCGATTTTACGACTTCGGATGGCCCGTACGTGATTGAAAAACCTTAGTGAGTTCTCACTAGCTCACCCTGTATGCACACGTGCAGTGTGTCGTCGCCGCTACTGTTTTAGATATAGGAAACGGACCGGCGAATAAAGACGGGCATCTGCGCCCGATACACCCGAGGACAGCCGATCGAAGAGAGGGATGAAAGTGCCGGCAGTATATCACGTTTTATTGTTATTGTACATTGTCCGTCCCTTCCTGACCTCATATATATATATATATATATATGTTTATCGGCGATTACGCGGCGCCGCGACTCCACAATTCCCCTCCCCCCTCCACCGAGTACCGCGCGTGTTCTACGCCGTCCCCAAAACTTCTCGCGTGCACACATAATATAGCGAATACTCTGTATACACTATTAAGTTATGCATTCGTACGCATATTATTACTGTCGTTATTGTTACTAGGAATCGCGTATCCATACCTACGTGTTATCATAACGAAGAACGCTACACTCTTTTTAACGAGTTTTTTATGGAAAATCATAATTGAATATATTTTTTTTTTTTGTAAAAATAATCCCGATTTGTTCATTGGGTCGAATGCTAGTAGATAATGGTATACTATATCCATCTCGAACATATCATACATTATACACTACTATAGTATAATGCGAATTTGACAATAAAATAACGTAAAACGTAAATACAAATGTTTAAAGTAGACGTTCGATGTAATTATTAGAAAATAACCATGACAAATGTATTGGTTATTTTGTTATTTTCTCCATATTTATAAAATACTTCCGTTATAAAATTTAGTTTAAGGTCTCTAAACATAAGTTTGAATACCTTAAATCCATGTTGTATCCGTTCATCCATCCATCCGTCTGTACGTAGTTACCAATATAATATAGTGACGATTGTTGATTTGGTTACTACCGAGATATTTATTAAACGTTTTGTTTTATATTTTTTTAGATTACTGTTTATTTTACGTTTAGAAATGGAGAATATATACTTGGAGGGTTGTATTTCCTATCGTGTTTCTTTACTCTTGAAAATAATAATGGAAAATAAAAATAAATGACTTCCAACCAATTTTCTGTTAAAACGTTCTTTTTTCTAAAATTCCTACTCGACTTCTCCCAGTCAAAAGTTTGCAAAATAATAAATAAACATCAACCTAAAATAAAAGTTGCAATTAAAACATGTTTAAACATATTTTCATTGTAATTTATAAATAATCTTCTTATTCACAGCTGGGCTTTCCGATCGATAGATAAGAAATGTTTGACCGATTGACTGTTTTTATTTTCTTTGACTAGAAACCGAGTAAATTAATAATATGTTTTATAATATAATATTCATTACTAGAGTTTCCAATTCACAAGGTAATTACCGAACATCGAGATCAGATGATATGTCATCACCCATTTATCCTCACAATATTTTTCATAAAAATCCATTGTATCGTTCGTCTACATTTTTATATAAAAATCATTCAAACTCTGTGCCATCAAAAATATGCAAATTAATTATGATTTGTATTGTGAATATTTATTATACACATTAGTTACAATTTAAAAAAAATAACTTCATAACAACCCCCTTTCACAACAATAAGTATGAAAACATTACATTCTGTATGGTAGTATAATCGATTATTATAATTATTGGCCGTGAACCTAAAAACCTGAAATCTACAAATTTAGATAATTACAGTTTAATTTAGATAATAACAATTTAAATACATTTATTATGCAAATCTATACTTTGCATTAAAAACATGAGTAATTATTGTAATTATTTTAGTAATACAAAAAAGATATCGCATTTATTGTTTTCTTGTTTCTTTTTTTTTCATTTTATGTTCCACTCGAAATATTTTAATTTGTCTTTCATACAGAAATAATCATCATTTTTTCTCTTTTATTTACAAATTTTTAAAGTGAATTAATTGTGTGTCTTTTATTATAAATATATTTTTTCCAATAGTTCGAAACACGAATAATACATTTTTAATAAAAAAAAAATAATAATAAAAATTCAATGCTACTTTTAGTAAAATGAACATTCTCGGAAATATTATTTTCAACAGTTATCTTTATTTAAATTAAGACTTTATTTATAATTATTATGAAATGTATAAATAAATATGAATAAATTTTTATGTTGTGTTGTTTTTCTTTATTGCATTGGTATATGTTTCAATGTAATTTATAATACAATTAGTTAATTTTTTTTGTAATGAAATATAATTTTCTACTGTGAGTTTGTAACTCAAGTGTATTTTAGGAAAAGCCTAATTAGTATTCAATTCGATAAACTATTAATAGTCTAAATTATAATTTTTAATTTGCTATTTTTTCCACTAATTTTAATTGGTTTTAGTTAGGACGGAAAATAGGTTAACACAGCAGAAAACGTATTTTAATTTTAAACATTATCAAAAAGTGAACTTAAGTAAAAAAAGTAATTTGAAATATTATTAAATCGTCTTTATTTCCAAATTGTTTTTGATGGACATTAGATGAACTGAATTTAATTCAGTATATCAGTAACTTAATATTTATAAATATAAATAAAAAAATAAAAATTTAAGTTAATAAAAAAACTTATAAATTACAATAATATAATATAAGAGTAATCCAGTCTACTAATCCTTTACTGTCCATAATCCAGGTATTCAATATTCATATTTTTACAGTTTCTTTTTTTAAAAATATAAATCAGTATAAATAAAGAAAAAGATCAAATGTGGAACAATAAATATATGGAAATGGATGTAAACCCGAAAACTTACAAACAATCGACGGAAAATTGTTGAAAGAAACGAACTGTGAACATTGGCATTTTTGGTAAACAGTAAATCATCAACATAAATCATGCATCCAAAATCTGTCTTCTATTTGCCTAATTGTACTTCTCTTAAAACGCTATACCAACTATTTTAAAGAAGTTCTGTGTATGCAATTTTTAAGCAGTTTTTTGAATAATGAAAAGTTAACGATTAAAAAGTGTTAAAATGTATTTTAATAATAGTCTCATGCCACTCTTTTTATTGTATAATAACGAAATTTGTTAAAATAGTACTTCTGGCTTTAAGTATTACTACAGTTTGATTAAAAATTATCATAAAAGAGAAATAATTACACTATATATAAAATGAGAACGTATACCAAGACCGAACACAGAGTTTTTGTTCGACAAGTATATTTAAACATCCGTTTGTGATTAAAAAAACGTTCAAATTTAAAAAAATATTTTAACTAAAAATATCTATGTTTATCCATTGATAATATTTCCATCTACCATATTCTTTTTAAATTTTGAATCTACGACAACTAAGATAGTAGTTGTACTTAGATAGCGAGAACGTGTTTTAATGCCATTCAAATGCATGTATAGCGTTCTCTTAATATTAATCATAATAAGACTTTTATATTCAGATTTTTTATGTGTTTTCATCTAATTTTTAATATGTATTTAAAATAATTGTTAAATACGTAACTCAAAAAAATATTATTTGAGAAGTATTTAATGTCTATATTTTTTTAGTTATAATTTGTGTACATGAATATTTTTTTGATGTAATGGATGTCTTTTACCATTGATAATAAACTAAAACAAATAATACCACAATGTAGAGTAACATAAAATAATTAAAATTTTTATCTATACAAAAATTAACGAAAAATATAACTTTATGTAGATAAAAGATAATTATAATTTTATCCAGATAAATTTTTTATCCATAGATCTTTGAAATTAAAAGTCTTAGTGTTATTACAAAGTTTTTTTGATTTTGTTTAGTAAATAACGATAAAATGATTCTATAAATATTTTTTCTATACGCTAGTTGTTCTTTGTAAAGTTAAATATTGTTTTTGTAAAAAGAAAAAAAACCGTTCATTGATTATAGATATACAGTATAGATAACATAAATATTTATTTTAACTAACTCATAAAAAACACTTTAATTATTTAATTATTTGGATATAATAATATAAATAAATATCTATTAATTTAGAATAGAATGCTTAAATCTTATATGAATACATTATTTTAAGTATAACGTATTGGTATAAGAAAAAATACTAACTTTAAATTATTATTTTGTTATTATTATTATTTTTATGTAATTATATATAATTAATTATAGTAATTATATAATATTTAATAATTTAATTATTATTATGTGATTATTAAATAACCATATCCATCTATATTCAATCATATCAAACTGTTTGAATATTACATTCATAATTCATATTTTACAAGCTGTCATCAAAAATGAGTATCTATATTATTTTTATATTATTTACTCTTTACTTGTAATAAAATGCATAAAACATATAAAACGTATAAAAAAAAAAAAATATTTTATTCTGGTTTGATTTCACGCCTATTATATAAGCGAAAATAATGTATAGGTACATGCGTGTCTGCAGACATATACATAGTTACAAGCGCGCACATATAATTTCCACAGTTTTGAGAATTGATTGATATCATGATTACGTAAACTACGGAGGGCTGCGTTTATTTGACGTTAAAATATATTTTTATTTTAAAAATGTGAATTATATATGTTTCTCGGAGCCTGTTCGTAGTGACTGGTAAACAATAGATTCAGATGAAATTGAATTGAAATTTATCGAATGAATAAATGACATATTTGATATTATGCAACTGCATAACATAATTTATGTATATATGCATTTATATTATATTATAGATTTGTGGTCCAGTGAATAGCATAATTTAAACTTGGATATTCTAAATATTACATAAGCCTATATTTGCATAAATTCACCACCGTGAAGTGTGTGTATATATACAAGAGTTTTCGATATTTATCCGTTTAAAAGAGTGACATACGTACTGGTATACCCATATCATTTACCCCAATTCTAACTCTTGATTTCATCCAATATATTTAGCCTTGATTTCACAATTTTAAAAAAATTTTTGTATTTAATCTAAACATAGGCACTTTCCTACCTTCAATATTATTATTATTATTATTATTATTATTATACAGTATTCGAATTATATTGATTAATAAAAAGCCGATAAGTAGGATGTTTCACACTTAACTTTTTGGGCAATAGGCACCGAATTGGCGGGTGGGACGGTGGGATCCAATGGGTAGGACACTCATGGTAAACGTATGAGTATTACTGCCGGTAATAACTGACGTATTCAGTGTACATTGGCAATATATAGTTTCAAATGCATATTGTTCCCAATTAGTTATCAACCCTATATATAGTTTTCACACCTTAACCCCCCCACCCCCCCCCACGAAAAACTAAAATTCCATCATTTCTATAAATAGTCCAACATTTTAAAAACACACGTCAATAATTTTATCATGTTTACCTATATAAATATACGATACCTACTAAAAAAAAAAATCTACTCGTAAAAAATTATAATATTACAATAAGTTATCACAAATATCGACTACGCGCATCAATTTTATCGTTAAATTATACTGAAATAATACGTTTTCTCCGAAAATTTAAATGGCAATAAAAAAAAATGTGACTAATTTTCATTATTTTTTCATACCAATAGAATAACCATATATTTAACTATGTATTAAAATCACGTTTTAATAGTTAATATCTAAAATTAATCATTTTACGACTTCAATATATTAAAATTTAAAATTGCTTAAATGAATACTGTACAATCCATTTTTTATAGGGTTTTGTGTGTACAAGTTTTAAGAAGTTTTTTGAATCATGAAAATTTAACAATTAAAAAATGTTAAAATGTAAAGTAATAGTCTCATACTTGTATCACTTTTAAATGTTCTGTATCGCGATATTTGTTCAAAACTACATGTAACATTCTGATCTAAGATCAAAAATTGTCATAAAAGAGAAATCATTACACTAAATAAAATATAAGATCTTAAAATAAAACGAAGCATAGGGTGTTATTTAATAAATAAATTTAAATATCTACAATTTATGATTGAAAAAAAATTTTATTAAATGTTCATTTGTAGTAAATGTTTTCATATATCAAATTCTGTTCAAATTTTTAATTTACGGTAACTAAAAGAGTAGTTGTACTTAGAGCGCGAAAATGTTTTTTAATGTCATTAAAATGCATGTATAGTCTATTATCTTATGGACTCCAAAGTAATACCATTGATTACATATAATTTATAATCAATGGTAATACCAATATTTTGCAAATTTTTTGCAACAAAGTCTGGAGCTACGTAAAGTTAGAATAAAAAATGGATTTTCCACCTGGAAGATGTCAGTCGCAAATAGTTTAAACTGGGTTGCAATGCAAAAAATTACAAAATATTAACACTAGCCTGGAATCGGTTAGACAAAGTTGGGTTGCGAATTTCACGCGTGTTATTTTTAATATAGTTGAAATGACATACTTTTAACATTTTATAATATATTCAAATCTTAAAACTTATAATTATGCTTTATATGACAAAAAAACTTCTATGGCCAAAATTCGGAAAACATTTTAAAAAAATTGTATATTCATTTTATACTAATATACCTACTTATATAATTTACTTCTATTGGTTGAACTTTGAACAGGGAACATAGTTTTATAGAACATATAATTTATCTTGTAGCGAAAATATATGTATTATTTTAAATTTTTATTAATTTATTTTGTATGACATAATATTAGAAGTAAGACGAAAAAATTGGGGGTAGAGTTGTAACTTTATAACTATGCCCTTACCGATGCCCACGGATATCGTGTTACAATACAAGCTATATTTAAATGAATTTACATTCAAATAATTTTTCAAAATTTATTATATGAAAATTATTATTCATTTTTTGTTATTCTAATTTTATTACCTACTCTTAGATATATACAATAATTTCTTTGATTTATCAATATTTAAGTTATCATGTATTTTAAGAGTACAATTTATTATTCAATGAACAACTTTAAAATAAACAACTTTGTAAGTCAATAAATAAAGACATTCGTGTGTATAGGTATTAAAAATATAAAATTTTTTTTGTCAAAAATATTTCATCACATATGTTTAAAAATATGATATTTTAATTTGAAAGTATCGCACAAACTAATTATAGAGTTTCCGTTAATTGCATGAATTATTAATTTAATTTGGAGGAAATTAAGATAAATCAAATGGTTATAAAAAAGGCGGTCAGTAGGAGATGGAAGGACTTCGCTCGATGGGTAGGTGAGGTTAGGTTAGATTAATTTAGATTAGGATAGGTGAATAAATTAAATTTTATATCAATGATAAATCATTTTTATTTCGATAAAAACGATTCAGAGCAGAGCTTGATGATATACCTATATAAATATTACAGTTGAAAATTTAAAAGTTATATAATGTCACCATATTATATTACCTGTATTATTTTAGTATAATACAACCACTATCCGAACAAACATTCCATTTTAATCAGATATACACTTTGTTAAATTAGCCACATTGATTTCTACATACTATTACATCAGTAGCATTGAAAAAAAATTAAATTTTACAATATTTTTTTGAATACAAACCTTGGCTAATATTCATTTTTTTATTTATAATTTTAATTTTAATTGAATTTACAAATTTAATCAGAGGGAGAAGTAAAGTTCATGATCATTCTTTTGATTTAAAAATGATTTTTAACGATAATTGTATATAATTATAATTTATTGCACTACACTTGTTGAGTCAAACATTATTTTAACATAAAAAATTACATTAACGGTCTCTAAATAAGTACGTACCTACATACATATATCATAGAAAATCACTCATGGAATGAACTAACCTTTAGTAATTTTATGACTTTTAGGCTTTTATGAAATTCAAATTATAAACTATAAAATGCTATAAAAATAAGAAGTACTTTCATTAGTATATTAAGAAGTAATTTCTGCGGATATTACCAATGTAAAAATATAAATGACATAATATGTAATGCTATCTGTTAGCTATGATAAGAAAAAATAATTGTTTTATACATATATCGTAAACGTCAAATGACGCCTTTGCTTGTAAAATAACAATATTTTTATAAAAATAATTCACTCTCTGAAATCACCCACACAAAAACAATATGCTGCTCAAAGAGTTAAGGGTGAACATTATACGACTATGATAATCAATTTATAATACTTGAACTTATAAAACTCGGATTTCAATAAGAATTTGCATATTTCATAAATATACTTAATAATATAATAATAAAATACTAAATACATGATACATAAATTACAAATTTATCTAAGATACACTTTTAAAACTACTCAAATTGTTTTGTTTTTGAAAAAACAATTATCTATTTTTCGTGATTTTTGATGTTTTTAGGCTTTTATTCTATACGTATTTTGGATAGGTTTTCATTTTTAGAAAATTATTTTTATCTCTTTTCTAGAAATATGAAAAAAATTTTATATTAATATGACAAAAATGTTATATTTTTTTAAAACATAAAAACTGTACTTACATATCACGTGTAAATGATATAAATTTTGATTTTATTTCATTATTTGCATCAAAATAAAAATGAAACTAAATAATACACATTTAAGGTAATATTTTAAGAATATTTTTCAAAGTTTTAGGTTTCTAAATTTAATATAGACACCTTATATATCCTTGTTGTGTCCGTGCGTAGTTCCTAGTACATAGTATAATTTGGTTACTAGGAAGATAAATATTATTCGTATTTAAATATTTTATAACATAGTTACGAAAAACGTTTTTGATTTCTTTACTATGCTTATAGATATTATTCGTTTTATTTTTCATGTTTTTGATAACTTTCAAAGTACATTTAATAACGGAGAACTGAACACGCAAGCAGAGTACCTAAGCTTTCCTCAATTGTTTAGATCATACATTCATCGTAGGTTTTTCATTTAAATGTTATTTTTTGATTTCATTTTGTATTAAATTAATTTAAAAAGTTGGATTTTTTTTTTTAATTTCAACAGTTTTCAAAACGATCGTTGAGCATTCTGTTCCTTCTGATGAGCGTAGATATGCAAGCAGTAAGGGTTGAAAATTTACCAAAAATCCGTTATTTTATAACATTCCGAAAGGCAAACAATTCACAAAATAACGAACGATTTATGTTGAAGTGATCTGCCTGTAACGTTTTTATATGTTACACATTATGTGTGTATTATTATAAGCAGCACAGAAGTCGGTATATAATCGTCATGTGTAATATTTTTCTAATACGACACGAGTATGTGTGTACCTCGTACGAAACTTGAATCTTAAACGGGCGAACATTATATTAAAACCGTATCAATTTATAACGCCACTGACAATAAAATCACGGGATAACGGCGGTAACGATGTGTATTATAAATGTTTTCGTATCATGCTGTGTGTATTTTATTATTATTATTATTATTATTTTTTTATTATTATTATTATTATTATTATTATTATTATTATTATTATTATTATTATTATTATTGATCTGTACGGCTGGGATGTTCTCGTCGCGACCCTCGAAGCACTTTTGCGCGAGTGCGATAATAAGAATATAATATTTCGAAAAACATACACGTCCGAGACGAATTATTGTGTGTGTGTATATATATATATGTATATATATGTATATATATATATATATAAGGATATCGCGTCGGGTTTTCCGGTTTTTTTTTTTTTTTTATTTATTTATTTTTTTACTTTTTTATTCGTATGTCGTTACTACACGCCCAAACACGTATAATCTGCATAACCTCAAATGCATAATACACGTTTGTTTGAAAATTATAATAAATGTCGCATAGACACTGCTATCGCGTATTATACGCGTGCACCCGATATCCTTTAAATATGACTTGTGCCATAATAATAATTGGTGTATTGTCGTACCTACTACCGTATATACTAAATATATATATATAATATGCGGACGAGTACGTATTCGAGTTTAAACCATGTTTATAGAGATTTTGTAAACTCGTGACGTAAACAATGATTTCGTTCGTTCTCACAATAATCCTATACATATACATACGATATTTATGTGTACATACACTACAACAGTAAATGGAATAGACAAATGATAACGAATTCTCCAGTGTTAGGTATAAGATACTACAAATTACATATCGTTGAAAAAATATGGAATAGCAAAAATAAAACAAGGTTTATTACGTACCCTAAAGAATTTTGGAAAACGGTCATGTCAATGTTAAACGAAAGAAAAACAGATTTAATCATACATATCTCTCTGTTAGTATTCATACGCAGGTACATATATATTTTATTTAAAAAAAAAAAAAAAAAAAGAAAAAAACGCAACATAAATAAAATATAATACGTGAAAGTAGGACGAAGTTGTATTCACGTTTATGCAAATTTTCATGCCGTTAAAAAATTAAACACTTTATCGCGTACATCCCTATCCTGACATTTAAACATGCCTACATTAAAATCTAAAAAATAGAATAATACTTACTGTAAATTTTCGTGTATAATATGAAAGCTAGGTTAAACTAATAAATTAACAGATAATTCATAGATAAGAGTGATTGAATATGATATCATGACATCCTGTTCATTTTTGAACGGTAAGTTATGGGGCATTACATTTTTTATTCATTCAAACAATGAAATAGATATAATTAAAAAAATATAATATAATAAATATAAATTGAGATATGGCGATACTGCAGATGTTTAACCACAAATTTTACTAAATAATTATGTTAACGAATTCAATCTTCAAACGTCCAATTGATCCTATGTAAATGTTTTTATAGATAAAATAATATTGTCGATAGTATTTCAATAAATTATTATCAGTGGTAAGTTGAAATAGTTACCTAATTATTACTACTGATAACATATGGGTATCTAAGGAACGGGGCATATTTCAAAAGTCAGATAATGCTACCAGATAGGTATTCAATATAAAGAGGTCTTTTCCGATCTATATTATATATATATGTATAGGTAACAAAATAAAAAATATATCATAATTTATTCGTTGGGTGTATAATATTTAAGAAACGGTTCATTTTATATGAACGTTATATCATTAAAAAGTATAAAACTGAAAATTTTAAAGTATTAATTAGGATTTAAAAATCCCCAATATAGATACATAGGTATTATTATTATAATAATATATAATATTAATATTATTATATATTATAATATAGGTACTATTACTTATTATATATTTTTATAATAATATTATAGTATTAATATCATTACACATTTACTATCTAGGTATTTTGAAATACTTTAAACAATTTATTTCGTAATTGTCTTGTTTTCGATAAAATTCACTTTTGGATTTGTTTTTTTTATTATTATTCAAATAGATATGTTTCTTTTCCATACATCCTTTTTCATCAATAAATTATTAATTATCGTAGTTAAATTAGTATAATATGATTTATACACGTCATTCAACCAGACCACCATCATTAATTATTTAGGTATAAATATTGTTTCAACTTGTAAAAAACTTTGTCCAAATATTTAAATAAATTAATCAAAAAATGTTTTCTCTTAAAATTCTAATGTATTGATTTCTGATAGAAATTTTGACCAAGTTGGTATATTAAATGTACACCAATATTTTCCACCACCATCATCATCATCATAAAATGCCCACAACTATAAAAGTTTTGGCTTCCGCCGTTACTGTCCACTGATTTTTTCGATACTGGTTTATTTAATTCCAGTTTCTATTTATATTTTCTTATTTCATTTTATCGTCATATTTTCAGACATCCTCTCCTCAGATGTTCTTTATTTGTTTCTATCTTTACAAGTCTAACAACTGGAGACTTTTACTGTTCATATAACTTGTTATTAAGGATGCTTATATCATTTTACATTATTGTTTTGACGTTCTTCTTCTACGCCAGAAGTATAGAAAACTAGCATTTTTCAATATTTCAAAATATTTTTCTATCACGTGTAAAAATGACAGAAAATATACAGAGTCCAAAATTCTCTGAATACGTTTTTTTTCTTATAAAATAAAAAACTGTATCTTTTTCCAAAAAAATTATATAAATAATTCCCTTATTTTATTTTGGATATAATATTGTATTTTTTCGGAAGATATTTTTAAGACTTAAGCTTACAACAAAAATGTATTTAATTACAATAGTATAATAGGCATTCACTGTCTACGCCTAACCAACTGAAATTATAAGAAATTTATGTTCGGCATTATTTTAATAACTTTGTCATTTAAAATATTAGAGTAAACTTACCTATTACCCAAATTATAGACAAGATTATTATTATTATCTATGCTATAGTATAAATTTTTTTCGAAATTCGGCAGAAAATTATAGGTATCTATTTAAACTATTGGGATATAAAAATAATTATTTCTATTTACAACATTTCGAAAAAAAAGTACAGTTATACTAGTACGTAATACTACATGTACATATTACACCATTATATATAGGTCTGCTCAGTATAATTGTATATTAATTACTAATATATAATTTATCAGTACATTCATATATATTTAATAAGTATCCTACCAGTCAAGCGAAGTGCGCCCACCCCTACTAACCAATTATTTTTAAGGGTTAGTATTAATAAATTTTCACAATATTACACTTTAAACATTACAATTATATAACTTCAAGCTAATTTATATTTTATAAAGTATAAATTATATGTGCATATTAGCTATCTATTAATATTTTATCTAGCAACATTATTCTCGATAACATCAATTTGAATATATTATGTTTAAATTTGTATAGAAATATAGTGTAATTAAATACATATTTTTTTTTTTTAATTCGATAACTATTTGAATTTTATTTGTATATTATGAAAATACTTCCATATTATTAAATTCTATTATCAGAATACTTGTATGTGAATACTTTACCTAGACTAGTCTAGACTGCCCAGACTAATATTTACATCATCGCTAAAAAATCAACAAACATTTATTGTATACTCATTATATTATGGACTCATATTGTAGTACATATACATATCACTCTGTCCGACTATATATATATTAAAATTTAATCAGAATACACTTATAGTCGGATGTTGCAAATACTACGTTATCGCAGCCTCGGGGTTAGGTTAGCTGACTATTGACAGGTGGTATGTCAGACGTTGATTTCTAAAATGGATGTCCTAATCCGTTTCATCATGACAGGGTGTTGATGGTCGGAGAAGGGCTAAATATTTGTTTTTGATGCTTTCTGAACCCTTATACACCTGTTAAGTGTTTGTTTTTTTCCTGTCATTACGACGATAACACTGTGTTCATAACCTCCCTCTTGATAACATCATGTTTTTTTATTAATAATATCAACTTTATATTATTTTTTCGTGTTCCTCAAAAAACGTCAAGATGATTATTAGCAAAGTGATTCACGAACTAGAATATAGGTGAAAAATATAATATTTATAAAATATTTTGTCTGTACCCAAAAGCATTAATAAGACACGAATACATTTAATATATTTTGTTTATTAATTAATCTTCTCCGGTAATAAAAAATATGTAATTATTTGAAGAAGAAATAATCAATTTCTTGGTAACATTAAGTGTCACAATATAATAACATAATTCCCTCTACTAGATCACGTAAACTAAAAGAATATATTATTATAAATAAAATCTAGACCCATATTTATATAAAGCGAAAACGAAATTAGACTTTACATTTTTCAATATATACATTTTTATAATAAATTATATAATTGTACTTTCTACACATAACTAGATTCAATGAATTTTTAAATATAATATAAGTCTAATATTCGTTAAATGGATGAATAAAATGAATTAAAATATTATCGACAGAGTACAGCATAATTATTAACTGAAATATAATGGTTTCAAATGTTATTAAAACTTTAATTAAATAATTTAATCAAATATTATAGTTTTTTTTTTTGAGTTTTAAACATTTGATAACACTATTGTTTCAAAATTTAAATTGTAGTCAATTGGATAATTATGTCCCATAAATAAGTACACTAACTATATATTTATATATATATATTATACAAATCCAATTATAAATGGTAAAAATTTATTAATAATAATATGGTACCCTTGAACATTTTCTAATATAAAAATGCATACTTATATCCGGTTTTTTTTTTATTTAAAAACGAATAATAATATATACGCAAAATATAACAAGTACTTACAACTAAATGACCAATTAATTTCGTTTAGTTCTCTAAATTTCTGTAGCTGGCATATAATATCGCAGTAGATAACACAGCTATATACTTTTATCAAGATTATCGTATAAACCAAGATTGGTAACAAAGGAAGAGTTAAGAGGTTATAATAAAAGTATTACGAAACAAGTTTCTTTAGTTGATACTCAGAATTTTAACTTTTGTTATTTAAAAACGTATTTTATAATACTAAACGAACTCTTATTATTAACAGTTTATCTAAAAACTGCCATTCCATTAATTATCTACAAAAATTCATCTGCAAAATTTAAAGTAAAAATTGAACTATGTTTTAGATATAGCTGATGGAAGTATTCATAAATGTCTAATTTAAAAAATGAAAATTAGGTTTCCCATTATTTATCACAACAATATAATCTCAATGTATTTTCATAAAAAATCCGTGTCATATATTATGTGATATTGGGGTGAGAGCAGTACACAGCTTTATAATAAAAATACTTAAAACAAAATATTCAATATAATTTCTGAATATTTACTACTAAAAAAATATTTTCAAACCTAAAACAATTATTAAAATATAAAATACTAAAAGATTTATTTAGGGATTAAAGTTATACAAATTCATAATATATTATATTATATGAACATATAATATAATATGAATCATTAACCACGCTTTAAAATATTTCCAAAAACAAGTTCTAACTTGCCATGGATAAAAAAGTTTATTTGGCTTATAATTGAAGTTGGGTAGACTATTTGACAATGAGTCAAAAAATAGTTTTCAATTTATAATTCGAGTGTTAGTTAATAAGTGTTAGTGTTAGGTAATTTAATTTCGGAAATTTTGATATTTTATTAAAAATAATTGATTTTTTTTTTAACTGAGTCAATTTCTTTGAAATATTTCAAATAAAAATAAATATTAAATTACCTCATACCTTTCCAATGATTACACAATGAGAAAATTATACATCATCTTTATATTTCTATTGTTAAATTTGACATTTTTTTAATGACCACAACCTCGACAATATTAAGTATCGTTTTATATTTTGGCTATATCTATATTATTGTACGTATTATCCATATACCTGTTTAAAATGTATCCAATATTTGTATTGTGATGTTCAGAGAACACGATTTTTAATAGTTTCTGTATAGGAAATTTTTAAAAAAAATTTAAGAAAAATAAAAATATAATATTTAAGTACATTTCATAATTAATTTTAAAATAATTCCGTATTAGTGCCTATCATTTTTTATTTTTGTGTAATTACAAAATTTATTGACAAAATTGTTTTATAAAAAATGCCCAACACGCATTTGTGGCATCCTCTTAAAAAAGAAATGGTTGTCTAAAAACCAACCACTCGTGCATAATTATTTCACGATTTCACTATAAAACAAAATTCTTATCAAAGTCATCAATTATTTATAATTATTAAAATTAGCATATAGGATGTGCGATGAGGGTATATAAAGTTTGTCGGTTAACACTATTTTATTAGTTCACTAGGTATTCTGACTTTTTTTGATTTTTGTGTAAGTATGTATTATTTGAATAACACTCAATTTTAAATATCTCAAAAATATAACAATATTCTTCCTTTTTTACGACCAGCTCTTGAAGTTTAACACGATCTACTGGTTTTACATGGAGATAAACATTTTACGTTTATGAATTCAGCTTATAGTAAGATAGTAAGAAATCAATTAAACTGTAATATTAATTAAATTATATATTAAATAATCAAAACCGTAAGCTATTTTACCTAATTACTATTCATATTTTATCATGTAAGTGTAATATAATAAAAATGAAAAAAATAAAATTTAATGGCGTAAAATAAAATATATAAAAATTATAATCATTATATAAATGAAGAAACTAATTTGGTAATTTAATAAGACAAGATATGGATAAGTTGTAATAGTATAATTAATGAATAGTATTAATATGATATAATTAATAATTAATATAATGGAATATGGCAAGGATTTAAGGTATGAGAAGGAAGTTGTGAGTACGATAAATGTTACTACCTACACAAAATATTCCATTTAGTATTACTACAGAAATATATGTGTCCCTGAATTGGTTTCTCTAATTCAAAAATATAATCAATATACAGGCGATCTGTTAGGACCCTGCAATCAAGTCAAGTTCTTGAATTACAGTGTACCAAAACTATTCAAATAGTGAAATAGAATATAAATAGACACCTCCAATGCTCAGCCCAACTATAATATATATCCAAATCCGTAAACAGATGGATATAACACTCTATTGGCTGTTCGTAATTTGGTTCCTTTAATTTGAAGATAGAATCAATGTACAGCCGATCTATTAGGCCGTTGTAATCAAGTCAAGTCTATTCAAACTACGGTGTACCAAAATTACCAAAGCACTGAAGTCAATCGGTTAAAGAAAATATGATATTTAATGATTACGTTTGGAATGAATAAAATAATTGAAATAAATTAAACAAATTTGAATATGAAAACGTACAAATAAAATAATTACCTACAATACACAGATAGGAGTAGAGTGAATGTAAAATAGAAGGGCTCAACGTAAGTGACAAGTTAAGGTTGTAAGGGCAACTCGAAACGTACGTGAAATTTACCCAATAGGAAACTAAGAAACTGAGATCACTCTCGAGTGCTAAAGATCAGAGCAGTGTACTCACTGATGGAGCTGATTGAGAAAAAAAGACGCACAAGCTTGTATCGCGAATGCTTATATAACCTTGTCCATTATCCCCACCTAGTTGTAAGGAAAACGAACTGGAAAGGGTAATTTCATCAAATATATTATGGTTTTACACGTAGCAATTGTTTTGGATGTGGCAATTTTTTTTTATGTCAAAATAACAGCTGTTGGCTTGATCATTAATGTGATATACTCGTGTTTGTGTATTTTACATAACCAAGGTTGTTTTAATAATAATGTACGCAATGGAATAAACATTTGGTTTTGATTAAACTACAATCCCTTTAATTTTAAATAAACCTTGCATAAAAGTTATTTTAACGGGAATTCTAGATTTAATAAACACTCGTTTTTCGATGTTTATTAAACATTAATCTACCGTTTATTCTTGATTTATTCAATATTAACAATACTTTATTTAATGTTCATTTAATGCTGAATATTTAATATTTATATATTTTATGCAAAAAAAAAAAAAAAAAAAAAAAAAAAGAAGAATAAAAAAATCACTCGATGTTTTATTTTAATATTTTTATTCACGAGTTTATTTCCAGTGAATGGCATACGATGGAATCGCGCCGTAAATTTTGCAACAAATTAATTTTCCTGACCGGGGTTTGAACCCTGCCTACCTAAGGATCAAATACAGACGCATTACCAACCGATCTCCTGCCTAATGATAAATATGTATATATATATATATATATATATATAGGTAGGTAGGTAGATACCTAAAACACAAAGACGACAACAAATGACCAAACAAGGACGTGCATCAAATAGGTAATAAGTTAACGTTAAGTTAATGTTAACTTATTAACTTAAATAGTTAATTTTGTAAACTTATCAGATTATGTAGCTAAGATATCTGTGAACAAGTTATTATTTAATTAACAATTTTATAAAAAGTTATGTTTAGTTAAAATATTTTTTTTTCTTTATATATAATAAAATTATAAGCATTTTGATTTTCAATTTCAATTTCTTATAGGTACCTCCTAATGTATATAATATAGTTTAGGTACACTGTACGTTATATATTATACACCAATATTCTATTATATTATTATAGCATTCTACCTATATTATGGTGTATTTATAAATGACATTGATACTAATCGTATTACTAATAAGTACCCACTAAGGAGATATTATCAGTTAACTCAAAATAATATTTTGTTGAACTTTGATTATTCATAATAAATATTAGTAATTTAGTAAGTTGTGATAAACATAAAGTGACAATATTATTTTTAATACAATCACTTCTGCAAAAATTAGTAATTGTTCTATTTTTGAGCTTCATACAAAATTTGCATTAATTAGTTATATAAAATAGATGAAAAATAATTATTATTTAAATACTAGATTTAATAATTAATGAATATTAATTGCATCTATCTATTTACCTATCTGTTTTTATCTAAATTAACTGTTACTTTTTTAATTCGAAAATTTATCAATAAAGGATAAAAAAAGTAAATCAAGTTATTAACTTTTAGATTAACTGAGTTAAGTTTACTAAAATTTGGTTTTAACTTTAACTAGTTAAGTCATTAGTTCATTAACTTTCGATTTGTAACTATTTAAAATATTGTTCTTATAAACTTATAATATAATTATAAAAATAAATTATATTATAATTTAGAATATATAGGTAATCTATTCGAAACTCATATAATATAATCAGAGCTGACTTAAGGTATAGGCAAGCTAGTTAGTCGCTTAATCTAGAGCGGCACTTTCATGTGGGCGACAATATTTGCTTGTTCTGACTTCTAGGAAATGTATACGATAGGATTTACACAAATTCTGGAAAAATGTTATGGATTTTTTTTATTTTAGGAGCGGAAAAATTTGATTTCGCCTAGTGTACTATTTTCACTTGAGCCAGCCCTGAATATAATAAAGTATAATGTGTAATAATGTATATAATGACGTAACGAGCACATCCTTAGATTTCAGAGCTCAGACTTAGAAATTTAAAAAGTGGAAGAATATTGAAGTAGGTGGTTTTTAATAAATAAATTAAACACGATAATGTTCGCCGTTGAATAATACCAATGATTGTTGAAGTGGTTTCTCGTAAAAATTTTTTGAAGTGGCTATACTCTGTACTTAGACTCGTTCCCGTCTGGAGTCATTGCAGCTAATCACTACAACAGTGGGCCTTGAATTAAAGTTACCTCCTTGATGACTCAAACTCAATGAAAATCCAAAAATTTCAAAAAACTTTTTTTGAACTGAATTTCCTGTGAAAGTTGAGCTTTCATACCCTGTCCGCAGCGCCAAATGTAACGCGCATATCCTTAGACTTTAGAGCACAGACCCAATGATATAGAAAGTAAAAGACGTTTGAAGTAGGTTTTTAATAAATAAATTAAACACAATAATGTTCGCCGTTAATGTTGTGTTATATTATGCACAGATTGAACTTTTAAAGAATATTACACATATACAAGTAAAATATTGATCACAAAATATTTTTAAGTACAAAAATTTAAATAATTGCAAAATTTGACTAAATCTAAAAAATATAAAAATATTTTAAGTCCATAAAAAATACGTAATAAGTCCCGGAAAGGTGTAATTCAGAAAACCGTCAGTCGTGGAGACTGTATACTTGGCATAGGTCGTCTGTTTTGACCGTGTTCGGGGCTTTTTTTTATATGCTTATCCTACTCCTTTCAGGATGAATTTTCCCAAGTTAAATAATCCTCTTTAATGGTTCCGCCAGTGATTAATTCTTATGTGTTTTTACTTATGTGATTTCTAAGAAGTTGGCATTATTTTATTATCGGTTGAGTAAGTATATATCGATAGAATTTTGGTACATAAGCGTCTTTTATGCAATTTTGATGCATTCAATTTGTCGGGAATGTCTTCCAGGCTGTACATAAATCATATTGTCCTAGGGTCTGGACCTATATAGCATGCTTTTGATCTGCAATGGCTAGTTCTATTATTTTAGATAGGGTTGCGGTTTGAGAAATTCATTATAGACCTTTCAATATTATTTGACGTCCGGCGTTTTTATTGTCGAGGTAGGTACATTATATAATATAATATTATTACCTTATTTTTGGAAAGTATTATTAATATGACTTAAGTGCACCTGCTCGGGTTGTCACGTCACGATACAATACCTACCTGTATATCACAATATAAATAAAATGCTTATATAATATATAGGTATATATAAGAAAACGTAATGAATAATAAATCACAAAAGGTTGACAGGAGAATATAACAAATAATTGAAAATAAGATTATTATTTCATTGATAATTCTGTTAAGGGGATTGGAAGCGACGATTGTCTGTCTCTCTCTCTATAACATACGTAACATAGCAATTTGGGCCATTTCTATTTCCAACGGATCGATGGATCTAGCGATGCGATAAGGATTGTAAGAATTGATCTGAACTTGTTGTAATGTCTACTTTAAATCGATTTTCCACATTTTTGATTTTTTTTCTCCCTATGTCTATAAAATTAAGTTAATTAATTAATTAAATGAATTGATATAATCAGACATTTTCAATTTTTGTGAAAATCAAGGAAAAACATTTTAAAAAGTGGGAAAATCATCCTAAAGTAGATTCCAAGACAAATTTAGATCAGTTTTCAAAATCCTTATCGTATGTATTACTAGACAATCGGTATGTTGAAAACGGGTATTTATTGTCTTTTCAAATACGGTAGTATTTTTAATACACAACTCCTTAATATATAATCACTTCCCATCGTCTTAACATGCAGGTAATGGGCACAACGAAAGAAATAACAAATGCGGCTCCATTTTTATTATTATTGCATAAATAATTGATAATTTTCATCGAAATTTGATTAATTTCCAAATTTCTATAAAAACCACTAGTATTCGAATAGGTACAAAAATAGATAAACAATAAAAGGCGACACCACATTGTAGGTTTTTCGCCATTGGTCCGAACGGTCTTATTGCCAACGGTTTTAACGTTACCTACTATTGTTTTTCGCCTGTGGTAACCGCGCAGCATGCGGCGATTCGCAGAGCTCGGCGTCGAACACTCAAACCGTTCATATCGATAATTCTGTGTTTTGTATGGGTAGCACCACATCACATTTTTTTCACCCGGTGTTCCATAATAAAATAATAATACGATTTTCATCGTTTTCAATTTGTGACTAATATTCGAATTATTCATAACAGTATAACATTATATATTTATATTTATACCTGTATGTTATATACTGTGATATGCGAAAAATCTTAAAAAATTTTCGTTAAATAAAAAAATACAATAATTACCTAGAACCCGATTTCAACGCCACCTATCTGGTCCAATTGTAAATCTTAACCGTCCAGGGCGTCACCCGAACGCATACAAAAATATTCTTTCAAATCGGTCCAGCCGTTTAGGAGGAGTTCAGTGACACACACACGTACAGTAGAATTATATATATATACATAAAAAAAGAAGAAAGATATATAATAATTTTTTTTATACTAACGATGTAGAAAATGATTTTTTAATAATAATCCTATAGGTAAAAATACCAGGGAGTCAAAACGGGTTTGAACCCGGGGTGAAAACCCGTGTAACCCGCAAAATATTAAAACCGTGTTAAAGCCGAAACCCGTAACCCGGAAAAAGTGATACACGTTTTTTAAACCCGTACC
>JAIPRL010007930.1:0-21822 GCA_025469235.1 Pemphigus obesinymphae | reverse complement strand
CGGGTACGGGTTTAAAAAACGTGTATCACTTTTTCCGGGTTACGGGTTTCGGCTTTAACACGGTTTTAATATTTTGCGGGTTACACGGGTTTTCACCCCGGGTTCAAACCCGTTTTGACTCCCTGCCATAATATACTCTTATGGCTGCCTGTTATAAAAGTGGTCCGACAATATGTACTATTTGAACATGATTAATATATTGAATTTTTATTAAATTTTTATCTCGAAACCACGGCTTTAGATTTTATCTATTTATATAGGTATCTAAAGCCGTCCTTTAAATCGAATCTTGCTTGTGATAATAATATAATATCAATTATCAATCAATATTGGGACCTCTTTGGTATCTAATGTGGGATCAAATTGTCTCAAATATTTTGGGATCTAAATGTCCCAATGAGATCTAAACGATCGGGTTTAAAATGTCGACAGTCCAGATCTGGATTTGGATGTGTCAACCTGGTAACAATTCTTATCAAAATGGTTATCGGGTCCTACATGACCCGGGATCTGTTTGTCAGCATACCCGTTTTGCCAACCCGTTCATTTGGTTTAGCGCGCAAATTTCACGGTCGCCGTTAATGTTTAAAAATATCATCCCGCCACTTTTAAATTGGATTGTTTACCGCAGTTTTACGTTATATTTTATTCCGTTCACACTATAATAACATATTTTATTAATAGAGTAATAAACGTTACCAGTAATTATTATCTGTCATAAAACGATTGACCAGCGTATAATCGTGCAGGTCATACTGCTTTTAGAAACACTTTGCACGTTACAACTATTTCACAGAACATTCTCTCTATATTACTCTATGGTATATACGTACACGTATTGTTATTATAAATACCGTGTATACGTACGACTGGACCAGAACTGTAAAATAGTTTGCAAATCTTGAATTTTTTGAAAAAAAAATCATATTTTTTTCTGTCACACTATTATATACTCGATCGTGTTACGATATTTTTTACGGATTTGCTATTTCGTAATTGAAACGAACCGAATATTGGCGTTACGCACGGAATAATCGAAATGCTCTAAACTAATAGGACGTTATTATACCGCCAATTTTTAACAATTGTAGGCAATTGTTCAGAAATTTTTTTCGAACAATCCATATATTTTCATGAGTAACATTTTCAAAATAAATTTTAAAAGTAATCTAAAAATAGTCTCAAATTTGTGACACTTTTTATTATTGTTTTGTAATCATGACATTTTATTGAAAAACTACTTGTGGCTGGCTGATCACAGTTTGATCGAAAATTATTATGGGAAACGATTACACGATTACACCAAATAAAAGATGAGAACTCAAATTGTGATTCTGAAAATAATGATTCTTAAACTTTGAAATTTATACCGAATATGTGTGATTTAGTACTATTATATTAGTAGTATATAATATTAATTTTTTTTTTTTTTTTTGCAATTTTGGGATATTCACTGTAGTGACAAACATTCTACAAGAGTATGATGAGGTTAGAAATGGATGAAATAAAAATTAATTTAATTTAAAAATTTAAATTTTAAATAAAATGTTGTGGGGTACTTTTAGACCCCATGATACCAGTTAAGGGTTAAGTTACCAATATACTAATATGATGCATTTAAAAATGCACTTTTAAACAATTTTAAAAGTCCACAAATGTTTATATTTCGAGTATTATCATGCTAAAAAATATTAAAATATATTTATAGACAACATGACCTAATATAAACAAATAATTGGTGTATTTTTTCCCGATAAGTCCTGTAACTACAAGATACAAAACTCGTTTTGTAGTTCACCACGGATTTGTGTTTAGTATTTATTAACAATTTAAAAAGGTATTTAGTCTATTCAATTTTTTTTAACTCAAAAAAATGTTTGGTCTTTTTTTAAAGCTTTTATTTTTTTTACAAGGTTGATCATGAATGCATTTATTTAGGGTATTTTTTGCATTCTCACTACGGATCGATTCACGTTTCATGATTGTTTTGATAAATGTACAGTTTTCTTTGAAGTTGAAAAATAAATGTGCAATCATATTATTTATAATAAAGATGGATATTCTATTTATTCTACTTTTAATTTGAGCACCTAAAAGTGCTTCATAAATACAAATTCGATAAAATACATTATTTGAACTCGATAATGTTTTTCATTATGTTCAAATAAGGAATTTAATTTATCTGAAACAAAATATATAAATATCAATATCTATATTTACCCTTTTAACATTTTCCTTATAGTGAGCGAAGAAAATATAATATATTTTTAATTTTTGTTTATTTCTTGAAAGACATTTTTTGAGAGACAAAGTTCATTCCTGATAATATTAGAAATGTCTGTTATGTATATGAATTAAACTATTTTTTAAGTATAATAATATTTAATTTCATTCAAATACATTATAGTATCTTTAGATCTATATTAGACGATATTTTTATAATACATACTATTATTGTATGTAAATATATTAAAATTTAACTTAAAGCCTAAGATTTAAATTGTTTTTCGATTTGGTAAAAATTAGGTTTGAATTTTGGAATAATAAATACACAAAAGAATTGTAGAACATACTTATGTGCCAATCTAAATAAATACACTATAATATAGGATGTCTGTTGTGTGTCTTTTTTATGAATGTTTTAATTATATTCTAGAAAGGAGTCCTAAGTTTTATTATTTGTAGGAGGTACCATGTTTAAAATTAAAAGTTAAAAACAAAAAAATATATATTATATTAACCTAAATATCTGATCCTGGGGGAATCCAGACTCTTGCAGGACTTCATTCCACTTTGTTTAAATTAAAAATAAAAGTAAGAAATTAACTTGAACCTCTATTCCTGGGGGATTCCCAATCCTTTGGTTACACATTATAAACTGCTTCTGCCCAAACACTATAATTATTTTAAGAAAATTTGAAGGATCATTGTTTTGAATTGTATAGAATATTTATATTTTTTTTTCAATTTAAATATTTGTTAAGTACTATGAATTGTAATTGAAATTTTAAATATATTATATATATAACTAAAACTTTGATGTTTAAAAGGAATATAAAAATATTTTTATAACTGAAATATCTAAAGAATTAATTTAATGCTAATCGAATACTTAAGTGTGAGGGAGTATAAATTATAGTGATAGCATTATACGAATACAATATTATATTTTAAATTTCTAAATATCAAATAATATTTTAATGTTTTTAAAACATTTCCAGAAAGTATAATATAAAATTGTATAACAATTGTATAAGTCCAAAAAATCATTTAAACGTTAATAGCATAATATATTATTGATTTTTCAGATCAAATATTAATTTTTTTCTTTAACTTTCTGATGTAATTGTATTGTTTTAAATATATACACAATATACTTTGCGAACTTTGCGATTTTATCTTTGAATTTTACGCAAAAGTTCGTATCCACTTAATATACACGTGTATGAAAACTGTTTAATGAGTAAAATCAGTGGGCTGTCGTATAGTGCTTTTAATAATTCAAACAAACTCGCTCACATAAATCCTTTTTAACTAAACTTTTTCATGTGTTAAGAAAGCGTCTCCACCTGAGTTTTCGTCATCTCCGATCTTTTCCACATGCACTGTTCAGTGAATAGAAATTGATTGACGGCAAGGCACGAACGTTCTCTCGCGTGTTTCCTTAAAAGTTAATATATGTAAACACTATTCCTTGGCATACAAATTGTACGAAATATCTAGAGAAATGTATATACGTACATATATATACACACAGGTTGATTTTTATTTCAAGTTTATAACAATATTATATCATAAAAAAGGAGAAACTGCATGTATGAAAGTGTTATAATACGAGGGTTTAGTACACGAAAAGGTCCCATCTCGTAATTTTGATATCGTTCAGGAGAGAGATTTTAATGTTTAAATGTTTATATAACTTTTCACACTTATACCATATAAAGCAAAAAAAATTTGCCCTAAATTTTTGTTAATGTTTTATTTGTTTAAGCATTTTAGATCATTATTAGTTAGTACCACTAATATACCACAAGTTATATTTATTTGCAATACGTACAGAAAAATGTATTATGAAAAATATTCATGAATATAAATATCAATTAAGGTTCGATTTGGCCATTTAATTATTGTACACATATAACAGTATTTTTTACTAATTAATAACATCATTCTTGGTATGATTTTGTTCTATCTAATTTAAATAAATTTACTCAATTTTCATTACTTCATTGTAAATTATAACGTATTCAATAATATGTATTGAGAGACTCTTTTTGTCAATACATAAATGCGCTTTTACATTTCGAGAGCATTCGCGTAAAAAAAAAAAAAAGCGGTATATAGAACCATATTCCATACTAAGTCCACAAATATAAAAATAAAATAAGGTGATTTTGAAAAAGTGACATTATTAAATGTCTTTTAGAGAGGATTTCGGTTGTTGAATATTTTAAATCAAATACGATAACTTACGTACCTATAGATTTTTTAAAAACAATATTAGTGGTAGAACTATACCATTTTTACCTGACGTGCAATTTTAAGTTTTTAGAAATTGTAACATCCGACGAAGCTATAATCATATTATAGTTCTAATACAGCGTGGGTCTGCACACGAATGGATTCGGGGTGGTTTTTTTCTATACGTGACGTCTGTAAAAGAATAAAAAAAACATGTAGTAGTTTTCATTTTCGTTTGATTTTTTTATTTTAATAATCGTCTGCGCCATAAACTTCACTTCAAGAGCGTTAACACATATAGGTAGATAAATGATTTTATAGTAAGTACCTATATTCTACGGACGACGACCCCTCCGTACAGTGCGATATTTACTCTTCGTTTTGAGTGTTTACGCGAGAAAATTATACCGCGACATGAAATTTAAAAATCACCCGGTGGATGTGTTTTCGTAATAATATATACGCACAGTGTAAAAGAAGTAAAACGTGTAAAAAAAAAAAAAAAATAAATAAATAAATAAATAAAAAGAGAGAGAGAGAACCCAGTAAATTTTCAATGGAGTTTACTTTTAATGCGTTTTTCCGGACACCGTCGCTTGTCGTTCTTCCCCGGGGCCCGCCCGCGACTGTTCTATATAATGGCATTTGATGCGCTCGCATACTAAATCCGTATTGGCCTAAATTGCTTAAAGGAAAACACTAACGTCTTTATTATTTTATCTTACTGCCTGTTCACGGTGTTTATCCTTAACCTGCTTAATTTGATACTGTTAAATTATTGGCCATTTAACGTTTTTATATAGTAACACAGCCATGACTATAAATAGTCGTTAAAAATAAACTATTTCGCTCCTATCTCTCTCGAACTGAGATAGTTCCATATTATATTATACTATTACAATATCTCTGAGGAGAGGGCGAGAAAAATACATTTAGCTTAAAACTGCTGATTATAATACGGCCATTGTCAACTCAATCTACATAACTCTCAAACATTCTTAGATATATATAATATAATTCCAGAGTCGAGCACATGCAGATCACTAACAATTTATCTACGTATAGATAAAGATAAAAGAAAATTGGTGAGCGTATTTATCCGGATTTGGATAAAAACTAAATAATATGAGTATATTATATATATATATATATATAGTTAAAATGGTCATCATTAAGGTAAAAAATATATCTGTGATTTCAATAAAAATATAGATTAATTTAATAATATGGTTGTTAATATACGTCCAGTAAAATATTTGTTGATTTAGAAATAAAATATGTTAATTTAACAGTAAAATAACAAAACGTATAACATATTATTGATTTAACAATATATTTTATCAATGTCTTGGGTATAATTTTCCAATTGAATACAAATGTATTTGATTTAACAAATATTTTGTTAATTCAATTATAAATATTTTGTGTTTCTTTCTTTCTTTTTCTTCGTAGAACAAACGCTCATTTGTCAATAAAAACAGTCAATTTAAACAGAATATTTTTTTCAATTTAAAAACATATTTTCTTATAATAATAAAATCTGTATTCATTTCATAAATTATTTCTATTAAATTATAACTTATATATTTTGTGAAATTTACAAAATGAATTTGTTATTGCGAACGCATTTTTTATTAATTTAACAATATATACCTACATTAAAATAATAAAAATTGTATTATTTCAACAAATATTCATTTGTTAAAATTTGATTATTGCATATTGTTAATTCTACCAATGATATTTGGTTCAGTGAAGACGGACAATAATAATAACAAAAATAATAAGAAGAGTGTTCTCTAACATTTATTTTTTGTTGACTCAACATGCGTTGTATACATTTTTGTCCCAAAGTTGATTGATAGTTTATTATAATTGAATAAAATATTTGATAAAAAAATAAAAATTGTACCTATACAATATGTTATATTATTCGCAATGTGCGTTTCTACGGAAATCAGTTAATTTCCTCATTTCTGTATAGTTTTCTTATTATACATATGTGTTCTCATATAGTGAGATTAGTGCGTTAATGTGTATTAAAATACGAAATAATATGCTATATTCTAACACCGTGGTCTTATGACTAGGCCGATTAGGGAACCATAACGGACTGTACAACGTAATTATTACCCACTCAATCAATGTTTTTGTTTTGTTTCTGTTTTCGACATAACAACGGTTCTAGAGGTCAAACTTTATATAATTGAAAATCGTTTTTAAAACTTTTCATCAAGATAAATTATTAGTTTAGATAAGATAAATGTATTTCTAGGATAACAACAGAGCTAGTTGAAATTACTATAAAGTTTATTTACAAAATCAAAATCCAAATTCACCAAAAATAGGATTTTGAAAATCTCAAAATATAAATTTTTAAAATCTCAAAATGAAAAATGCGATAAATATAGGGAATGGAAGCACATCCGGCGGGTAGGATACTATTTGTGGATATATTTAATTTAAAATCTATGATAATAATCATTGCATTATATAAAATGATTTTAAGAGGAGCGCAGTGTAGTATAACTGTGAAAAGAAAAAATCTGAAAATTGAACGGCGCGCGGCGGCGTTACAATATTATTATTTTATATTCATTACTATTTATTTGTATTTCTTCTTATTTTAGTAATACTTATATAGTAAACATGGCAACTTTATTTGTTATTTTTAAGTTTCTAAAAATTTTCCTTAATAAAAAGTACTTTCTATTTATACTTAACCATTAATACTTTTGGGAAAATCAAAAAAACACCTTACTAGAACGAATATTGATATCACATATCTTTATTCCAGAACATCTATTCGACTCCTTCTACTAGATAAGTGGTTTTTCAGAGAAAAAAAGAATAAACATAATTTTAAAACAAATAGATTCCTCGCTTCGCTCAAAATATAAAATAAAAGACAATACTTAAAATGATTTTTAAAAGTGTGTAAGAGTACTAACTAATAAAAAAATACTAAAAGTGATTACAATATAATAGGACTCATAGACCTCTAAATACAATACATGTCTATAGTGTATAATTTATAGAACGTTTCAAAGGTTATAAATTATAATCATGCTATCAATTGATTACATTTATACAGTTATAATAGTAAAATTAATAAATAATGTTCATGTTTATATTGGAAAAACGATTAGCGATATATATTTTATTCCTGAAAATCGAAATTTAAAAAAATGTCTACTTATAAATATTTCAAATGTAAAAATACAAACTACATTTCATTACATTACAGATGATTGGATGTGAAATATTATCGGCTGTTATATTATTATACGTATGGAACACTTAGTGGGACAAACAGCTTATTTCGGTGTATAGTGATCCGATTTTGTTTACACGTATCTATTGTTATTGGATAAAATTTCGGGGCGTTTTAGCTGGGTGTAAAAATAAAAATAAAAATGAAAATCCGACGAAGGGCGATGAGGTTATAAAATATATTGTAAAGGGACCTTATAGGATTATTGTATAAAAAAAAAAAAATAGAAAAACGAGGAGGGTTTGATAAACATATTGGTCGGGGTGATGAATCGTAATCCGAATATTTCAACGGTTTTAATTCACAAGTTTTGCTAGTTACTAAAACTGATGAGAAGAACTCGAGTGGCTCGACCGTACACTCGAGTACGTGTTCAGTCAAATGCATACACAGCTCGCGTCCTATATTGTGCGTGTGTCACCGATGGAAAATAAAAAATAAAAATAAAAAAAATCTATAAATGCGAAAGTCGAAGGGGAAACGTACATATAAGTACTGATTAAGTGGCGCGCACAAATTACATCGTATATACGTTCGCGCGCAGCGTATTCGTTTACATTCAAATGGTTCGATGGACTGGAAAAAATATATATTCTGTACCTACGACTTATTAATAATTAATTTCGATCGTCAACGTTTTCATAAAAAAAAATAATAATAATAATAATAATAATAATAAAAATCGTATTAAATTAATATACTTTCATATTTAGTCATTGGAACATTTTTTCCGTATTGTAGTTTTTACAATATTTTCATAATTATGTATACATATATATATTATTACATTAATTATAGTTATATTATGATTATATTATGGAAGTCGATTACTATAGAAATATTATTACGATTAATTATTATTGTTGTTGTTCGGACGTATTACGATTGGATGTCGAAAAAGTTTTTTTTTTTTTTTCAAACTTGGGGGAATATTTAAATATAATTTTCTCTGAAAAAAAAAATATATATATATATATATATATAATATCAAATAAACCTTATCGAGATATCTATGACTTTATCACTATATATACATAACGATGCTGAATTACGTCTTGACGATGAGCGATCGTTTGTTTATTTTATTATATATTTTATGGCGCGAGTCGCAGAAGAAAGACTACCTACTGCAAAATACAGCTGTATATATATATATATATATATATACTTACCTACGTACTTTGAAACAGGTTGACAGTCGGGATTCGTGCTATCAGATATACTCACCAAAGTCCAAATCAATATTCAATTATAATCGTGCACAACAAACGACAAACACCAGATGTTAAAAACTTTTAAAAGTCTCTTACCGTCCATAATATGTACGTATATATATATATATATATATTATAAACCTATTGATTTTATACTTTCATCTACATGCTTCGAGGATAGGTCCGTCGAGTGAGATTAATTATAGAGGGTAGGTGTTTTTATACGGTGAATATATATATATATATATTTTTTTTTTTTTTTTTTTGAACAAGAAAAAGGGTGAACGATGTACCTTTTTGATATCAAACGCTTCGGAAGGCTTGGTCGGGTCCGAAATTATACGGCCCTACAAATGCCACTTCAGATGGCCTTTTCACTAAGGATCATTTTGTCGTATCCCATGTGCGTATATGGCTAAACATTTCACTATTGTGCCGGTAGACAACGAGGTTTGTTGAACGTTGGTTACACATATTTGGAGGGTCGAATACAATATGGCTGGCAATGTTCGAAAATTGGAAGACGGACCCTTACGAGTGTGTATTTGTCTGAAGCCGTTTAAATTAAAACTATTATTGTCGATTTATGTATACGACCTTATAGGTATAAATTATTAACTTAATAGTTATCTAACATTTACCGTATATTATATATATATATATATACACGTGTGTTATTTATACAATAATATTGTCTATATATATATATGTACAGTATGACGTATTTTAAAATTACAATTTTAATTTTTTCTCTCGTGAAATTTTTACTACATATCATCAATTTTTATTTTATTTTTACCTACTTTGTTGTTTACTGTTTGATATAATAGTATTGTATTTTAACGGTAGTACAGTATTTTGTTAGTTATCACTATATATTATATAGTGTTATGTTGAGTAATATCAAACAAGTTCTTCAAAACCGTTTTGATGTAAGTATACAAGCGCATACATTAAATACGGAATATTCTCGATTCTCGACAAATAAGAAAACCATTTGCGAACGTTTAAAATCATTCGAAAAAGCAACAGCGATCGCTGCGATACTTAGATGTCAAGCGTTCAAAACGTTATATTTTCTATAGACGCAGTTCAAAGTAGGTACCAGAACAATTTTTCATATTTGACTTTATAGATGTGAAAATGTATTATGCATTACTAGCAAAAGTATAGAAAATACCTACACTTGCGTGTTTAATATTTACGGTATCGAGGCGTATTTTCATTTTATTTTTTTTTACTTTAGTCATATAAAAAAATATAGGGCAGACTGCTTAAGTAGCAATTATAAAAGCTTCTACACAGCAATTTATTGTGTAGAAAAAAATGCATTTTAAATACTCCAGTGTGGCGCGATAGGAATGCACTTGTGGTTTTTTAACGATGTGGTATTTTTAAAATTAATATTAATATGCATCTAAAGTACTCTACAAGTTTCAAATGATCCCTCTATACATATGATTAAATTTAGATGCGCTTTACTTTAGTTAAGTAATGCTTTAGAAAATATCAAAAAATCAATTGTTGATTTATTTCCGGTTTTCATTGTGTATCATGTATTGTGTAATCATCAAAATTTGAAATTCCATACCTTACAAAAAAATCCATATTATAAATTTTTCTACGTCATTCTACTGTTTAATTTCTACATACATAGCGGCGTACGCAGGGCACGGGGTTAATGGGTTAAAAACTTAAAACACCTTCGTCTCCAGTACTTTTTCATAAGGTTTTTATACCGTTATCTGATAATTATTCTTATTATTTTTGTCTTTTAGTACTTAGTTTATTTACTTAAATTATTATATATACTGACGATTGCTATGCTCGCGAGAACTCTAAATATTCTAATAAACAGAATTAAGAGATTTTTTTTTTCTACCTCTATCATACACGCAACATAGACATTTGGAAGTATCCGACATACTGATCGATCTAGGGACACGATTAAGATTCTGAAAACTATTTTAAGTTTACTTTAAATCGTATTTCTCAAATTTTCGATTCTTGCCCCTCAAGTCCTACAGAATAAGTTATATATATATACAGTATATGGAGCATATTATACATGTTAATTATAGGGAGGGGTGTAAGATTGTTATATTTTTAAATACTCCCACTATTACTATGTATCGTCATACACATTACATAATACTATCGTCAGTTTTAGACGAATTTATTAGAATGAATTTTTATTTTATTCATAAAAACTTAACGCACTATTTTACAATGTTACAAATAAATCACTAATGTAGCTACTCTTATATATTACTACCAAAAAAAAAAAAAAAAATACTGCATTATAATATTATGATTATACATATATATATATATATACTAGGTTAGGTTAGGTTATTGCTATAGGCTGGGTTATATTATTAATAAATATATTTAAAATTGAAAAATTAAAATAAAAACGTAATACTCTTATAGAAATCAGGTGACAAATGAATAATCTTTGATTATCCATTTGTATCACCTAATGATGATACTTACGGTCGAATCTAGTTGTTACCTATAATCGTTTTTTGAATAGTCTGGGCAACATTATCTTATCTTATATATATATATTGTTTTTTATAGTATATATTTATTTTTATATTGATAAGTGAGTATACACACGATGTTTATTGTGTGTACAGTGTGTGTATTACGCGTTGTGAATATAAGAAAAAGGAATTGGCTGTTAATAATTGGTACTCCTGTGAGAAGAAGTATCCGAATACCGTACTAGACCATCGTGTTTTGTTTACCGTAGTGTCTATACGACTATATCGTATATACGTGGGCCGGCAGATCCGAGTAACAGTCCACTGGCTGGGCACCTTTCTTTCATCGTCATTTCCCAACCACCGTTTTTTCCTCCTTTAACCACGCGTATTTTTCACCGAGTCGTTTCATTTTCATTCCTGCGAGTGCACCTCGTGATTAATTCGGGTTACCGTGTTTTTCTAACCGCCGTATACCACTCTATTTATTATATATATATATATATATATATATATTTCACCACAATGATAAAGCAGGCGTATGTAATAAACTTATAACATTCTCTAGTGTATACTCTATATACGTATATATAAATTATACATAGTAGATCTTCAATCCGTTTGTAATTACCCGTTTGCATTATCTCTAAACTCAATTGATTTTATTTAAATTTAAATTTTCATAAAGAGCCTTCGAGTAGGTCGTTTTTATTTATTTTTATTGTTGTGTCGTTAATGCGCAAGTCGAGTTTATGGGTTTCCGTTAAGAAGCTGAGTCGGAGCAGATGCTCTCCCCAAATAAAATCGCATGTTTTTCCCAAACATAAATTACCACAGTCAAAATATATATACTGATCTACACTCAAATAACTAAAGTGCCCCCAAAATCTTGAAAATTAAGCTAAAAAAACCAATATTTAGGCATTTTAAGATACAATGTAGTCTAATTAAAATTGTGTTTCAATTTAAATGCTTAATTGATAATTCCTGAATCTACAAATTCTATACAAAAAAAAAAAAAAAAAACAAAATCTAAACATACTGAAATTTTTGAAATTAAAAATATCACTATATATAAAACTATAACTACCCGCGTATAATTTTTTGAGTTTTAAATGATATAGGCATCTAGGCTTAAATTCATGTTGAATCTAAATGTTCATAAAATATTTTAAATTCTCGCATAGATGAAAAAATTATCCAAATTAACACGGCCGGTTTCTGCGGACGCTTTTAGACGAGTTGTTAACTTTAAGCAAACCAGTTATATAGTTTCATCGAAATTCGAATAAAATGTATACATTTCTTCGTATGTGTAGTGTTAAGGTAAATAGAGGTGAAATAATTCGTCCCATATTTTTGAGAAATTGTTTGAACTATTCTAAACAAATTCGTATAAATGTTATAAATTAAAATCCGTTAAAAATAATAGTGCAGTATGACGAACAAGAGGAAACATAAATTATTAACGACTTTGTAGTATTTTACGGTGAGCAAAAACGAAAGATTCTCGTTAAAATAAATTATTTTTAACTCAAAGAATATTTTGAAATTAACGATGATTCTATGTTAAAATAAAACGAGAAAGTACAAACTTTAAGTCTAAAGTATTTTGATATCCTAATATACATAATTATATCCATTCACAGCACAGCGTTTTTCTAGAATGTTAGTATAAAAATATAATGAACACTTTTATTATTTTAACTTGTTATAATTTCAATCAAAACATAATTATGTGTAGGTATCTACGAGAACATATATAAAATAGCTAGGAGTATGATCGCATACGATTTATATGGTTGCTCGCATCGGGGTTTTTTTTTATAAAAGCATTAGAATAATATGAGAATGTGAAAATAAATCACCTAAACACTGATGTTTGTGACATCAAATTATGTGATAATATGTAATAACGACAACGAATCACTTATAGAGTTATAAAATACGAATGGACTACATTTTGGTCGTAATCTAAAACGCAATCATTTACACGGGCGATTTGATAAAATATCATGGAAAAATAATTTAAGTCGTAAAGGTTTTTCAGTCAAAGACTAAAATATTGTGAAGAATGTTCATGTTTTGATTCAAGTACAATTAGATATATATATATATGTGTGTGTGTGTGTGTGTGTTTGGCGTCGATAAGAATTCGGGAAAAATCGTTTTGTGCGAATAGAAACCAATATTACTTTCATTTATCGCAAATGTTTTCTGAAACGTTTTATAAAAATGAACACGAGGAAATGTCGTCTGTCGGATAGTATAAGCCTTTGACAAGTAGAAGTATAATTACACGTATAGGGAAAGTTTAACGCAAAACCAATTATCGAGTTCGACGTTATTTGTTCCAACACACCCGTCGGGTGGCCGAACACTACTATATATTATGTACATTATATCTATATAATATAGTGTATTTGGTAAGTCCCTTAAAATCCCGCAAAAAATTTTTTTTGAATGGCATTTTATCGATAGTGATCTATAAAAATAAAATAAAATCCAATTTAATGTGATATACATTTAAAATATTTGTATGTATATTGTTGACCTTATTGTTGTATTCGAGTGAGTTTGAATTATTGTATAAAAATTAAAATATATACCTAATATAATAGATATTGATATGCGTATAATGAAATTGAGTAAGTACAAATATTATTGATCATGTTGAGTTAGCAAAGTCAAATCAAATTCACTTGTATGGCGAAATCATTATAGGTGAAGGAACTGCCGGTTTCCAGAAATAAATACATTTTAAATTATACTTGAAGCTTTCACTAATAATAATTAAAAGTAGATGTTTTTCATGGAGTATCGCAAAAGAGTTCGCTTTAATATCGAAATTGATTTGGAAAAACGCGATTTGTTTTTGTACGTTTCGCTATAATAATTAGTAGGTATACGCCATCGTAATGTAAATCGAAAACTTAACACCATGTGACCCAATAAACTATTATAATAATCGATTTTTTAATCGAATACCCGTAAAAAAAAAATAAGGCCAGCTAAATGTTCTGAAATTAAACGCCGTATAGATTTGTTGTGTAAATACTTACGGTATTACCGTGGGACTCGCGGGATACACGGTATACGGACAAATATGGCAGAAGGTAACCACAGGGACGTTGCACGTTTACTACGACCGCGGTCACTGTTTCTGCGACTAATGAACTGTTGGTTTTGCACTCTGCCGGGCTTGCACGTTAAATATATTCGCCATTGCCACCCGTGGTTTATGGAAGTATTAATTAAATCGTTCTGCCACAGTAGCGTATATATACACACACAAAACGGTCGTTCCCTCTCACCCACTGCAGTGGCCATCTCGTTATGTCCGTCTATATATTATGCATACTGTATAGAATGATTTTTACTTCGTGTTTTTTCGTATATACATTCAAAACGGTGAATAAAAAAAAAAAAAATGAATTATCTAATACGAAAATGTGTTCTAAAATATATAGTATAAACTAAAATCGTTAAGGACAATTTATATTTTTAAACGTCCATTTATATGGGTGGCTGGTTTTGTGGAAGTAAAGTTTAAAAAATCAAATAAAAAATCCTACATTTTATGCGAACATCGCATAAAGATGTATATGTATATTATGTTTATAATGAATTTTAGTGCGGTCGAAACGCGGTTTTTACGATAAGTCTCTTTGTCTAACAGCCGTTTAAACTTTTTGGAAATTACATTATACTCTATTATATACATTAAAATGTCGATGCACCGTATTCCCGAATATCCACCGGCGCACACGAACATCAGATAATGCAATTTCTAAAAACTTTAAATTCACTGTCAGGTATATAAAAAATAGCGTCTTAAATTATTTGACCACAAAAATATATTTTAAAATATACGTTTATAGGGATAGACGCGTATGGAAAATAAAAAAGTATGAGTTTATTCTTGTATGATTTTGAAAAGTTATCCTATTAAAATCGTCCCTGAAATAACGTAACGACGTGTAAACCTACTGAACCATTGCAGTAGTGTACTGGATTAAAACACTATCATATTATTATATAAAAAATATGCCGAATCTTGAATTTTTTACGTTTTTCATTATATCTAACAAGATTTCTTTTTCATATTATTAGGTAGGTACCTAGCTTATTATTGTACAGAAGTTTAAACATAAGGTATACGCCTTTAGTCAAACGCCTATGCCTTCAGTAAAATGCACTTCATCTACAACTTTTTGTCCATACTACAATGCTTGAATTTAATATTATATGCATACGACAAATATATGTTTCAAAAGTCGTTTCTGAAACGCATTTATAATATTATACTCCCCCCGAGCGTGTTCCTAACTTTTCATTTGTTGACATAATACACACAGGCGTATTGCATCGTATCTACTATAATGATAGTACGTGCGGATGTGCGGATACACGAGTACCAATATAACCACTAGAACTGCACTGTTTTCAATAGAACGAATTATTTCTAATATAATAAATTATATACTTAACTCTAATATTATGATAGCCTAAAACCAGTATCTAGATAAATAATGTTTGTCTTTTATCATATCTAGATTAAAGTATAATAGTTATCTAGACGTATTTTTATCTATATATATTTTTTAGATCACGAAGAACAACATTTTGAATATTTGAAAGCAAATTATTTTTTAATTAAAAAATGTGTTTTCTTGTGTAAATAAACTCAAATAATATAGGGTAAAAAAAAATTTTTATTTAAATTTTCTCCTTTTACTATAATGATGTTCCGAGCTTGGGTGTTTCAGAACCCTTATTTTTTCATCGATAAGCGCCCTTGCAGGTATCCTATTTTCTATGTAAATAATTAACTTATAAACATTTTTTGGAGCACTCTATTTATAATGTGATAATAGGCATCTAAAATGGAATTTTATGAGAACATAGCGATTTTTTTTTTTTTAAAGTTAAAATTATACCTATTAAATGTCTTAAACTTATAATGCAGTTTAATAAAAAAAAAAAAAAAACAGAGTTATATTTTGAAAAATGAGAAGAAAATTGTATAGAATTTATGCAAGGTGAACAAGTTATGGGAATAATGGTAATCAAAATCTTTACCTGACCAAATTATTCGATATTCTTAAACGGTAGGGAATTTCATCAATCCATGCCTGCTATAACTATCCACTAGAGATTGTAAATACTATTAAATTACAAAATTACACTTTCGGTAAATAATTCAATGAATTCTTTAAACAATTAAAATTGTTAAATTTGATGTTTGTATATAGGTGAAAATTGATTTATCTTTATATCTATATCTAGATAGAATTCAGATTAGTCATTTTTATCTGTATATAGATAAAATGTAGTGTAGTGGTTCTCTTTATCTTATCTAGATGATTTTTTTTTGCCATCTAATACCAACAGTGCTTAAAACTAAAAAAAAAAAAAAAAAAGAACTATCCGATGATCAATTATGTGAGCTGGTGATTTTCATTGATCGATGTCGTTGGATGGAAATTGATCAAATATATTATAGAAGTCAACTCGCGTGTTTTTTTTTTCTTTATCGCGTCAATGTACATTGTCTTGATAGCGCTCTGGTTGTTGGTCGTTTTACGATATCGGGGTTAGTGGTTGAAATGTTTTTATTTTTAGAATGCCGTCGCGGGCTCGAACGAACAACCGTTCCGCGGACCCGTCCGCCACCCGGTCAGCTGTTTTGGGGAGGAGGAAGGGCGGCAGTAGTTTATAAAAGAAGACGGGCGACGACGTGCTGGCGAAACTTCATTATCATAATGAATTCGTTAGCATATAAAATAGAAACGGCAAAGTTTATATGAATCACTCCGAGATCCCGTTTATAATCGTGTATAGTAGTGTACCTATATTATACAACGCGGGGCGACCGTCGCGGGGTGGTTTTCAGTTTTCGCCGGCGCGACGACGACGTTTGGTTTCGCCGGCCAAATTGATAATATTATAACCATCGTTTTATACGCGTGTATTATTGTTACAGGCGGTTATTCCCGGGACGTTTAATAGGATTACGTGGAGTTTGTGCGAGCAACGAAATGGGATCGAGAGGGTCGAGAGTGAATAAGTGTGTGCGCAAGACGTATATAATATAATATGATGGGAAATATGCGACACGGCTACAGGTCGCGTTTGGACTGTTCGATATAACAACAATATTATACGATAATAATAATGATGATAATAATAATAATGATAATAATGATAATATATGTCATCGTCTCGTTCCCGTGATAAGCACGTGATGATAAGCGTGTTCGCGGATAGAGAAACGACGGACGATCGGACGCCTGCAAACCAACGTTTTTGCGGACGAACGGCGGAAAAACCGTGCAGGCTATTCGCATAATATTATTATCGAACTCAACTCGCGTCATAAACACGCGCCGTCCGCCGTATCGTAAATGTGGCTCGGTGTAGTCTACATTGCGATCGCTTTCTTTTCTTTTAAATTCTCGTGACACCGAATCATATTGTAATATTACATATATACAGTGATTAGCGATATAGATTTATCAACAGCCGATCAAATAATTCCAAACGATGTCTGTAATACAGTGGATCGATAATGACACCGTATAGACATGATATTATGAATATGTACACTACGTCATACATAATATATTAACTAAAATTGAACTGCGCCCTCCTCGCCTCCTGCCAAACACGATAAGCGAAAAAGGGAAGTATTTTGAAAGAAAACCGCCCGATTGAAATATATAGAAATATTTTGACTGTGAGCACGTAGATATATTATAATGATAATAATCACTGTAGGGCTCGGAAGCTGTTGCATTTCCGTGTTTTTTGAGGGCTATTAGATTTATCGCTAAGTAAGTTAGAAATTGATAATTTCAAGACACTATTATGAAAAACATATCAAAAGTTTATAGTGCGTATTTTTGCGTGTTTGGTGATTTTTTAGTTTTGAGAGCACATTTCTTAATTTTATACATTTTTAGAGCATATTTAAAGATTAACGGTAATACAATTTAAAAATACGGTATACGCACATATCTCGTGTTCTTAGGATTTATAGGGTCTTCCAGATGATATAGCCGGTCACGATATTTTAAAACCTACTTTAAATATGTAACGATTACTTCCACCAATGTTGAACGCCGTTTTTCAAAATATCAAAAAAATTCATAACGGATAATCGGCGATCTTTCAATTTTGAAAATATTAAACAATGTTTAGTGATTCAATGCAACAATTTTGAAGATAAGACACTAAGAGAAAAATTGTACCTTACGTAATTTAACTTAAATTACTTTTAATTATGTAGGTGCCTCTACTTAGCGATTTTTCTAATTTTTATTATTTATATGCTTTGCAGCAGATAATATGTAATTTAATTAAACCATTAGAAAAGAAGAAGAAAAATGTCAATTTTTTAAGTTATTTTAAAAATAAAGTACCTATGGAAAATTTAAATATAAAAATTTACTTTATATAGATATTTTTTTTATCATTTTTCAATTTTTGTAATTTCAATATATTTATAAATTTAATAAAATACATTAAACTATACTAAGAATATTTACTCAGAACTACATATTTATAGTTTTATGAAATATTTGTTATTTGTATAAATATGTATGTAAAAAAAAAAAAAAGTGCATATTTTTAGAGCATATTTGTACTTTTTTAAGGGCATAAATGCATGCATATTTAGTACTTTTTAAGTGCATTAAGTTCCGAGCCCTAATAATCACGATTTTAAAGAACAGGTTAAATGGCGGTAAATATTCTGTATATGGTCCAACCGAGATAAGAATAATAATTCGTGTTATTTCGATTAATCACTGTATTAGCTATAATAAGGTGAACGCTACTATATATAGTTATTCAACATCGGAGACCTATCCTGAATTATCTTCTTGACGTCTAACCTGTTCTTTATAATAGTGATAATAATATTATATATTATCATTAGAGCGCGGATTTCTACGCAATTGCATATTTTTTTATTTTTCACATTTTTGGATTTTTCCCAATAATCATTACGAATATCCTAATTGTTTGAAACTAATGGTGACATTTGGTTGCATATATTGAAGGGAAAATTTAAAACAAGAGGTATAAAATAATAGTTCTTCAAGGATAAAAATCAAAATTAAAGTGATTGATTTGATTTGATGATATTTATCAAGATCCAACAACACTTAGTAGCTTCAAAAATGCCCCAACAACATCGGTTGACGTCGAACGATCGTTTTCAGTCTTTAAAAATATGTTAACAGATAGACGTCACAGCTTCACTAGAGAAAAACTGGAAATGCATAATATGATTATTAATTTTAATAATAAATACAGTTTAAAAATATATTAATTTGTTCAGAAAATTCTCTTTAATTATTATAGATTGTTTAATTTGTAAATCAAATGAAAATGTTTCATTTTTTTACCATAATTAATATTGAAAAAAAAAAATGTTCTTGCATATTTGTTGCATATTTTTACGATTTATGTGGCATATTTTGATACTATTTAGTGCATAAAAATCCGTACTCTAATTATTATATATATATGTGTTAAAATTTTAACCAATAATTTGATAACAGAAGTAATTATCACACATATCACGGAACAAACACGTCGAAAATTTATTTTTTCTACGCAATATCTACCCCTTTTTATTTATCAGATATTGTCCAAGAGGTTTTGACTCAATGTGTAGTCCATTTAAATATTAGATATAATATTATGTTTGCGGATAATATATGATATACATATTTTGGTTCAGTCTTTCACGTGTTTGCATTGAGTTATATTTATAATTTGGTGGATTCATTTTTTTTTTTTGCAATTAAGAATGTGTAGTGTAATTCATTATCAGTAATCATTCTTATTTATCATAAATCTATAATATATATACAATGATAGTGAACATGATAGCTTCTTTCGTTATATGATCTATATATAATTGCTGTGCTCTCATGACGGCAATATCATACTATATAGTTTATTATATTATAGATATAGCTGCGATAGTATAGCTACCATTAGACGGTGACACTTTTATGATATAGGTTCTATCGGGAAAGTGACTGATAGCTCAACTATATAATCGTATGTACAAGGCTATAATTTTCGATAGTGCAGTGACCAAAACAGTTTAATTGATAGTAATTTGTCCATAGATTACCGTAATTCCAATCATAGGACTTCACTTGCATTTAATATAGGTAGGTGTGCGTATGTTCTATTCCATCCATTTATTGTTTATGGATTTATCAATAGTGTTATCAATGAGTATAGGAAGTGATTATCCCATTTCTAATAATAGGTATATGGGCCACTGAGTGGGTACTTTTAGTCTGAAATTATTAATCGTTAAAATAATAGAGGACAAGTACGTTTATAATTATTTTAACAATTTAAATTTAAAAAAAAATATCAAAAGTGTATCTACTATTGTACTATATAATACACACAGGGTTGAGCAAGATACTACAAAAAAAAAAGTATCGGTTCAAAATTACAATTATTATTTTATAGTAAAAATTGTTTTTACTTATTAAAATGTTATAAAAAAAAAAAAAAAAATATTTATACTATGTTAAATATTTATCAAAATTCAAAACAATTATTAATAACAATATACAAATAAAATATATTATATATTATAGCATTATATAGGTACATAACAATATACATATATTATATGACATATGTGTATGTATATATATGGGTATCGAAATATTTTATAGGAGAATGAAATTCATTTTAATAAATATTATCCGATTGAAATTTTATTCAAGACATTACCTATTACATAAAAATAATTTATATTTTAAATATTATAAAATAATGATAAGTAATACGTTATATTTTTAATTATAAAATCGAGTAGTAGGTATTTAAAATGCGTTTAAGTTTATTTCATTTTTGAATATAAAACTATATTGTATATTTTTCATAATTTCGTGACGTAATGGTAGAATAAAATTCAAGAATGAAAATCTATAATTGATAAATCGTGATTTGTGGCATTAATAATAACAATCAGCAACAAATATCAAAACAATTGTTTTATTTTAGATTCTGAGCGTAGCGAGGGAGCTAGTGGTTTTACAATGATGTTTATCTTATTTTATTTTATTTTATTTTATTTTTTCTCTGTTAACAAATTTACTACCAGAAGGAGTGCTCCGATCTTTACACTCATACCCTGTTTTCGGTAGCAAATTGCATCTAGTTGGTACTTTTGAGAGGTCATTTTTTGATTTTCATAATAGTTTTTTAATACGTAAGCAAAAACTACCAAAAAATTACGAAAAATACGATTTTGTAAAATCGAGAATTTTAATTTCGTCATAATTTCGAAAATAATGACTTTATAATCTTGAAATTTTTACCGAATATTTAATTTAGT